>BMAO01011026.1:0-27872 GCA_019973975.1 Trichonephila clavata | reverse complement strand
AAGCTTTCTTTAGCTTCATGTTTAAATATTTGGAACTTATTTTCACCTCTTTTCTGTTTTCTGGGTAGTTTTATAGACTATAGATATTGTCGTGTATAGTGAAATTTTGAGGAAAACTTTCAGTTATGATCTTTTACACAAAATTCAAATAAATGTATTCAAATAATATTTATACAGTGCTGAAATATATATTATTTGAATACATTTATATATATATATTCCTACCAGAGTAGCCGCCATTGTTGGAGATCACCGCTGCCACACACCTCGGCATTGATTCAAAGAGACTTTGGATGTGTTCTTGGGGTACAGAAGACCAAGCAGCTTCCACACGTTGCTAAAGTTGATCTGGTGTGGCAGCTGGGGGTGTAATCTGGGTCAATAGTTGAGCAAACATGGACCACATAGTTTATATCGGTGAAAGATCCAGCGAGCGAGCTGGCGAGGGAAGCAATTCAATCTGGTGATTGACGAAGAACCTTTAGACAATGCGTGCCACGTGTGGTCGCGCATTGCCCTGTTGAAATATGACTGTGGCCAAGCCCTGAAGGTAAGAAAGGACAACTGGCTCCAACACATCGGAGATGTAGTGGTAGCTGTTTAAAGTACCAGCAATGAGTACTAGAGGAGTGCGAGAGTGATATCCAATACCATAATAGCCGGTGCAGGACCCATGTGTGGTGCATAACGCAGCTGTTCAGCATCCTCTCTCCACGGTGTCTCCAGACTCTAATCCGGCCATCGAGGTGTTTCAGACAGATACGTGAGTCATTAGTAAAGACAATTTCTTTCCATTCTGCCGCCCACATCCTTATTTCATCGCACCATTGGCGGCAGAGATGCCTATGGTGCGATGAAATGGTGGTCCATTGCTGGATCTGCGTCAAGGGCAGATCCAGCAATGGACGTCTGTGGACAGACCACTCTGCTGTAAACAGCGTCGAATGGTACGCGCAGACACTGAATGTTGCGTTTCAGACTTAATGTGCTGTGCTATGGTTCGTGATGTGACTGAGCGATTCGTCACTGCCAGGAGCACAATCTGCCTGTCCTCACGTTAAGTGGTGCACTGAGGGGTTGCGATAGGCCACGTCGGTCCATCGTACCCTCCTGCATCCAACGGTCACATATCTGCATTTTAGTTTTTTGGTTTCGTCGAACACGACTACCGATTTTCTGAAAGATAATCCACAATTTCGGTAGGCCACTATCCTTCCTCTGTCAAATTCGGATACTAGATCAAAAGCTGATCGCTGTTTTCTACGAAACATAACTGATCGTTTTTTGAAAAAAAGCACAAGAAAAACACAATTGCCGAACTTGAAATTGTAGAAATCTCCAAGCCTTAAATAGCGTTTTGAGGTTGCGCCCAGGCGTGCGTGATGTGTGTTTGGGCTGAAATTCTAATCATTTGCATATCTCACCTCCGGTATTGCATGCTGTAAATTTCATGTTATTTGCTTGCTTCCTTCAGTGTGTTGCATTAATGGTAGCCAGCAGTGTATAATATAACAAAAGCGGCCGAGAAAATAAGCAAAATTTGTTCAAATTTCTCATTGAATAAATAATGTGATTGCACCCAGAATGTCTTCACTGTATTTATATTTGACGTAGATTCAGGTCAAAAACTGTTGAGGTCATTTTAACTTCTTATTTACGAAACCTTTAAAATCTGCGTGTGTGCTATTGATGGCGGACCTCATAATTTTGTGTATCGATTAGTGCTTCAAAAAATTACAATGTTCGTGACCCTATTTTCAACAATAATTCTCATCGTGCCCCCTTTTTTCAATAATAATGTATTCAATACAATAACAATGTACTTTAACGCTAAGGATACAAAACGAATTTAATTATAAAAATAAAAATAATCCAAAATAAATATTACATTTTTAATACGACAAGCTAATGGAGAAGGTACTACTAACTATTCAACGTGTTTTAATATATGGATCAATTAATTATCAAAACATTGTGCAGTATTGATACATATCTAAGTATATTTAATCAGTGTAAATGTGTATTTAATTTTTATTATATCAGAGTGTATTTTAATTTGCTTCCTTTCAGTAAATAAATACTTATTTGATATATATATATAAATATTTTGTTTCGAATTTCCAACATGCTCGCCCCCCCCCCCCACAAATGGATATCCACACCCTAGGGCGCGCGCCACACAATTTGAGAAAACTCTGGTCTAGATCAAGAGAAAAAAAATACCAGAGAAATCACTTCACTCTCCATACTTCTTCAAAGTGAAGGCTTTGTGAACTTTGAAATATTTAAACATACACGCGAAGTGTCTCTGGTGGCATCAGAATTGTAACCCACTACTCGAAAATTGCACCCATAGTGACCACCCACCTACTCAGCAATAACTTGAGTTATGAAATGTCTTAAGAAACCGAGTAAATGAGACTTGCCTTTGGGTCTGTTTCAGGCGTTTTGTACCTGTCATTATTACTTTCTGATTTGCAAAAGAAAGGTTGTGGTCAAACCACAATTTATGCATCTTCTTACATTTAAACTTAAACAAAATGTAAGAATTTCAATGTTGTAAAGTTTTAGAAAAATATTTAAAATGATCAAATGCAAAAATGATTCTTTAGGACAAAGTAATTTTTTGTTTTTAATGCATTTTACTCGTATTTTTAAAGATTATGAAAACAAATATATCAAGATTATGAATAGAAGGTTTTTATTACTTTGGTATGAATTTTCGTATCATTTCAATACACAGCAATATAAATGCGTAAAATTTATTTCAATAAAGTAGTACGGTATCATTTTATGTGTGAAACTATACATATATATAAAGAGAATGAAAGAGAGCTCAGGTGCCTCCCTCTGTGGTGAAAACTGTGTGTCAAAATTACCAGCAGGGATTAGTATCTGCCTACATGGTGCCGCACTATAAAGAAATGCCAGCTTTTTAAGAATGTACTAGGTCTGCATTGGAGAAAGACCAATCTCATCCCATTAAAAATAATATATATATATATACTTTTCTATTTATGGCTGCAATGCACCTAAATATAGAGGAATTTTATGAAACACTTGGTTGTTTTTTTATTATAGTAAGCGATTTAGCTTGTAGCGTAATTATGGATTCTTAATAGATTCTAATGTGGCTATTGCATATAATTTTACCTTTTACTATTTTATTATCTATGATTAGTTAAAAATTAATACATTGCTTTCTTTTTATAGACATGTTCTATTTATGCTATTATTTTTGTATAATCAAGCTTTTAAGTATTGTTTTTTATACTTATTCATATATTATTATTTTTATCTATTGGCTAGTTAAGTCCACTTCCTTCACACATTCAATTTTTGTATATCTGTAATTAGTATCATCTAGTTAATACATTTTTGTTTGTAATACCATTATTTAGTAATTCTATTTTTTAGTGTTACTTGTGATGATATGGGTTAAGTCTGCAAAGCTTTAACTTACAATCAATTTTCTTCTTCATATAACATTTTTGATGGAATGGTATTACTTTGTACTAGAGACTGGAAATTAGGTTAGTTCATTCTGATCTTTGCTTGATGGTATACTGATTACGTTGGTACAGCATCGTTATAAAATTACCTGTTAGCTTGTTTTCATTCTTAGTTAAATGTTTGGTTAATGGTTTGCTTTTATGAGCTTTATACTTAGCTTTTCTTTTATTTGTGCATGTGCACAGTTTATTCTTGTTTTGAGATTTACTATCAATTTTTTTTTTTTTTTACATAAACTTGTTATAGTTTGCTTAGGCACTCTCCTTATACTGATTTGGTACCGAATTTCTGTTACCAATACAGAATTTTGACACACTTCAGAGATAAGTAAAATGGTTAAGATGATGGATTTTTGTGACTTCCTATATAATGACAATTTGGGAAAGGAATCTATTTTAGTTAATGATCTCAATGATTATAGTAGCAATACTAAGACTAAACGATTCAAGACAAGAATTTTTTGAAAGAAAAATTCATTAATAGTCATTCTTAACATAATAAACAATTTGGTAATAAAAGTTACATTAACAGTACTACTCGACATGTAAATAAGGATAAATTATCCCAAGCAAATTTAAAAACATTAAATCTAATAACAGTCTTAAGTGAAGATTCAATAAATGTAAAGATAGTAGTAGATGTAAGACTTGCACTGTGGGCAATGATCAATATGATTGTGAATCTAAATTTAACCTATGTAAAACTTTTAATTGTATTTACCTTTTAAATTGTATAATCTGTCAGTATAAATATATTCGATAGACCTCAAATACTATTAACATTATGATTAATCAACATAGATATGATGTATAAAACTTAGTAATTCCAATTCTAATAAAATTGAGCTCAGAAACTTTCACATGCATGAATTTAAAAATGCTAAATTGTCAATTATTAAAATTGTACCAAAAATACTAAACGCAGATTATGGTGGTAAAATCACTTTATCTGGAGTTTTATTACAATATATTCATTTGGTCTTAATGCTATGTACTTTGCTGAAAACACACTGAAAATTGTGTTACCGATTAATAATAAAGAATTTTTTTATAATGTTCCCAATTCTGATAAGAATTCTAAAATAAATTCCTGAAGCAAAATAACTAAAAGGAAAAGCAGAGATAAAAAATCTTTAATTAATAACATAAAGGTTATTAGAGATGATTTTGAAATAAACTTTAATTTTTAAGCAGATCAAATACTTCATGTTTGGTCTTAATAAAAAGGAAATTGTAATTTTGGATGAAATCTTAAATAATGAGTGCTTTAAGGTGTGTCATGCAGTTCACATCATTAAAGACATTAATAATTTTTTAGTTAATAAATTCAGTATCAATATACTGATAAAATTAATCAACCTATTAAAGAATACTGCACTTTATTATTCATGAATAAAAAATTTGATGAAGTTGATTTTTCTAGTGTAATGAATAGACATTTGTCACTTTTTCCTGTTAGGAATGTAATTGTTAAAAAAAGGCTTCTAAATATAATAAAACTATGGGCAGATTTATCTTTAACTACAATAATAGTTCACCTTCTCTTGACATAGATGACTGCAAATGTAAGAACTATCATGAATTTATTGATAGCTATCATGAATTTGTAGTCACAAGCAATTTAAATATAATGAAGGACAGAATTTTAAAAGATATCTTGAGTAAAGACACTAGTTTTAGATTAATAATTTCTAACAACAGTAATACAGTTAAAAAACAAATTAATAATGATATAAATCATTTTATTACTAAATCTGCAGTTAAATATGGTTTGCTTTTAGAGGCATTTGATGAATTTAAGTACAATATTTTTAAAAGGCTTGATGAAATTTAACTATCATTCTAAATCAGTACTTACTTATAAAGATGTAAAAACTAAGATTTATGATTTACTAAAGAATTTTGTCATTGTTTATATAAACAAAGTGCCTGGTAATTATGCTATAAATATTTTTATAATAATATTGTAACGAATTTTGTATAAAATAATGTAAATACTTTGTATTTGGATCTGCAATGCCTTCATATTACTCTATGCTATATATTTATTTCATGTTAAAATTGTAATATTCACAAGCAACGCCGTCCCTTACGTTATAATGGCGATTCAATGGGAACTTGGCAAAATATTGGTGATAGAGTCAAGTTGGCATCATTTTTGGAGACCAATTTGGCGAGTTCGGGACCCTTTGGATTCTTCTAGAAATTTGTGGAGAAATCCACTAATTTCACGATCTATGACGCGAGCGCATCTTTCTCGAAGATTCGACCATGGCTATAAATACAGCGATATACGCCGCAACAGTCAGTCTGGTTTCAACCAGCGAGTAGTGAGTGAGTTTGGTTTTGACTAGCGATTAAGTTAACTTGCCTTGACCGTGAGAACTCGCGATTAGTTTGGTTGTTCAATATTACGAGCGGTGCTTGGGGATAATCTTTTACGTACGTGTATGTTAGACATCGATAATTGTGTCTGAGTGCTGTTGAAGGTGTGAAATCCTTCTTAAATTTATTCTACGAATTTGGCTGTTGATTCCTGTATTTTTAAGGATTGATTTACGACAATAAATACTCATTGCTCTTAAAGAATTGCCTTGCTGTTTAAGACTGATTTTGCATAAAATCCTCGAACACCGATCAACACAACAATATGATTAATGTGAACACTTTTTAAACAATGAATCTTTTAAAAAGATTGGACTTGTGAGATAAATAAATTAATAATCGAATTTTTGCTATATATAGAAAATTGGTTTTTCCATTCATAAGATTAAGTTTCCATACATATTTTTAACACCTAAATTCCATAAAAATCCAGTTAATTTTAGAACAGTAGCAAATGGTTTTAAAACTTATATCACTACTGCTGGTAAAGTGCTGCATAATATTATACAAAACTTCATCAATAAGCAATGTAATAAAACTATAAATAAAAATAGTAAAGATATTATAGATTTTTTAAAAAGTAAATATATATATTCAGTTCATAGTTATGACTTTGAAGATCTTTTTAATTCGATTGATATCAATGATATTATTAGGGTAATTTTAGATAATCATAGTAATTATAACCTTAATATTAATTTACAAAAATTTAGAACTCAACAGATTTAGTCTTAAAAGAAAACTACATTAATTTTAATGGTTCTCTGTACAAACAAACCAAAGGTTTGCCTCAAGGTGACTGCTAGCAATAGTTTGGCTAATTTACATTTACACTTTTACGAAAATAATTATATTAATAATAATGATTATTACATATTTCGATACATAGATGACCTAATTATTTTTGGTAAAAATTAGAGTTTTTAAATGTATATATATATAGTATTAATGTTATTTTTTCAAAACGTAATAATTTTATGCGTCACTCTTACTGTCTATTGCCCGGGAATATGTTTTCTTGCTGTAATCAAGTGGTAAGACTTTATCTAATATTTTTAACTTTGATTTTTAAATATTTTAATAATTATTACAGGCTATAATATTATCGTTTTACATTAATAATTTATGGTTTTATCTATATTAATAGATAAACTACTCTAGAAATTTCTTGCTTTCCCTATGGCCCAGAGTATTGGAAAATTCAGGTGAATGTTGGCTGGTTGAAAAACATTGTTTAAACCTGAAATCCTGGTGCAAAGGCCAGGAGTTTGCTCTAGTATTACGGTGGCTAAAACTATTCTATCATGACTTTAGATATCTTAGGTTTATAACTATTTTTTTTATATTTTTGTTAAAAATATATATATATATATATAATATGGTTCATTCTTATTTTTCATTTGGGTTATTAATACGATGATATAATATCCTGTAACTGGAAAACAATACGAAGTATTCTTAAAATATTTCATTACCCATTATTTTTTTTCTTGAAAGGCTTTCATTGTTGGTGTGCAAGCGCATTTTTATTCAACACATGTATTTGACAAATTTTATAACAACAATATTTCCTAACAAATTCTCATTAATAGCTACGGTTTTCAACAAAATGTTATAATGCTCTGATTTTTACCAATATTACAAATTTACTTTACTGTTTGTTATTTTGAGATAACAATAAAACAAACTAAACATTTTGTACCAATGTGGCTCGTCTTGTTATCTACCTGCTAAATCTTTCCTTTTTATGTAATTAATTTTTTGCATATTTGATATGTTCATTCAAAAATTGCCTTATCAGAGACATTGTATGCTTCCATCAAAATTCGAAACATTTGAAGCCTCAAAATACATTTATGTAACGATAGATAGAAAAATGTGAAAGCTGTGTCATTTTTTCGTTATTATATATGTAAATTGTTACTTAATTTCTTATTTATTATTGCAAGATTAAATTGTTATATGTAAATTTATTCGAAGAATGTGAAAGTGAATGATTGTATTCCATATGTTACTTGTAGGATCTCATTTTTCAAATTTAGCTCTTATACTTTAATTTGTAATAAAAATGTCATAAGCAATAGTAATAAATCAGTTATTAATTAATTTTAGGTCGAAAATACGCTACTTTTTAATTTAATATTGCTGCATTTTATCTTTAAATATTTAGTCACATATTTAAGTCTTGGAAACACTCCACAAGCCAAAAAAAAGATAGTTCTTTTTATGGAAGGTGTAAAAAAAATATGTTTTTAAAGGTAAATGTTTTAAATTCAATATGAAATTCATAAGAAAATTTAAAAAATGATGCATAACAAATTGATTTTTTTCCAACTTGTACTACTTTTTGTTTGGAAAAATTCTCGTAAAGCACTGTTTAAATATTTGCTATCAAATAACGGACGGGATTTTTTACAGTTAATTATTACATAAATTCATTTAAAATAATCTTACTGTGTAATTTTAACATGTTTTTGTTTGTCATAATTAATAATTATTAATTAAAATCTAAATGCATAATTTTTTTTCTTGCTGTATTAGATGATTATCATCAAGTTCATACTCTAATGAAGCTTATCATTAGAATTTACTAATTAACAACATTGCTTTTTACCATGGAGTTTTTTGAGTTGTTATTCATTGTCACAAATATGCCATTTTTTATGTTGGATATAATCCGGATACAAAAAAAAAAAAAAAAAAAAAAATCAGAATTTGAGCAAGCTTGATTCAATGATTCACATTTAATTAAGAAATTCCCTCCGGGTAAAATTAAAACTTGTATCAATTAATATAATAAGCCAATATCATGAAAAGGCTAAATTGAATAAATCTTCCATAAAAGATTTATTTTTGTCAAGTTCTTAGATGAGAGCTTGGTTGTTATAGTCGAAAGTTAATTAACTTCAGCAAAACTGGATGAATGATGCTTGGGATATTATTACTACCTTTTAATTAGAAACTACACCTATTTTTAATTACAAAAATAAATAATACAGCTAACGAAATAAAAATAAATCAAACTCCTTCGATTTATCTGCGCGTAAAACGTTAATATATTAGCAATATTGCATTTGAAAACTAAATATAATTATTTAAGTTCTTATTCAATAATATTGTTGAATAAAATGTCTTAAGCAGAACATAATATTAAAAGCAAATCACAATTTTTGAATTCAACATTTTATGAATTGCGAAATAAAGGAAATTTAAATACTCTTTTTTTTTTAAAATTGAGATAACAAAATAGTATTTTACATTTGCATCACACTAAAAATTTAGATTTGCGATTTAAAATATTTATCAAAAATCTTTTGTTAAATATAGTGAAATAAATCAGAATTTATCTATGTCGGTAATCCTTGGAAACTGCTTTCAAAAGTAAAAGTAAATTCCGAATAAATAATTTTGCATTTTAGAAAGGCTGTAATCTATCAATATCTATCAAATATGCAAATTCCTTCTTTTTTTATTTAGCAAAGCAAGAAATTTATGAGGTCTTATTTTATTCAAAGAATCAATTTAAATAAACACGACAAGATGGAGCTAAATTTTAATAACTCGTGAAGTTATGACTGAAAAAACTACTTGTTAAAAATATAGACTTATATTAAAAATATTTCTTTTAAATTCCATTTATTTTGAGCTAAAATTTAATGCTTTGTCATTTTATCTTTTTTGTTCTTTCCTTTTAAGAAAACAAGAATAATAAAATCTGGAAAAGAATCAGTAAAATATTTTATTTATCATTGACAAGTCTTACAAAGATCTTTAATTAGTTTTAAAATCATTTGAAGCAATTTATTGTTGAACAAGTCACGTAATAACAAGGTTGAATGGTGAAAGAAATAAACAAGTAATTTAACAATCAGTATTAATATTTTTTAAAAAATCCTTAAAAATAGTTTTATATCTTAGAGAGACAAAATATAAAACTTTTAATGAATAAAAAAAGTAAATAATATGATCTAATTTTAATTACATCGGTAAAATTTCTTTGATAATTAAACCATTTATTTTGCTTCAAATAAATTCTAACAGAAGAAATAAAAGAAATATCACCCAATTTCGCTTCTTAAAAAAGTATAAATTTGTTAACTTGGATCCAAAAACAGGGAGAGAATACATAGCTCATTAAAGAAAAATCTAAAATGATTCATTTTATTTGATCTAACTTGGAAGGAAAAAATTGGTTTTAGTTTCACCAATATAAATTTTTTTCTTTGCTTTTTAGCATTACTTTTCACTTCAGAAATTCTTATTCTTTCGAAAGAAAGAAGATATCTTCAATGTTACTTTACACAATAGAAAAAAATGATAGAATATTTTTTCTGTTGTGTACTTTATGCATTCCTACTGAATGATTCTTGGTTTTCGGAAGCTGAAAACCTTAAGGGTGGAATACAAAGAAATACTTTAATCACTAAACACTTCATGAATAATTACTTTTTCGTATCAGAGTACAGTGGTTAAAAATTCATTTTCTTCCTTTTGCAGTTACTTTTACTTGTTTTGCAGTAATGATGAACTGTATTGCGTGTGTGTGATATGTTTTTACAAATGATTGATGAAAGGAAATTAGTATAAGAATTTAAACATTATTGTGTTAAGCAAATAATACAAAAATGTTTACAATATCTAATACAAAATTTTATAACAATAACTCTTTTGTTTCGTTATCATTCTATAAAATGTATGAAACTAATACAATGGTTTAGTTGTGCTTACCTTTAAAAATTAATTAATGCCATTTCAAAAGTTTATTTTTTACTTAATTTGAAAAGGAAAATTATTAAATGAAAGAAGTTAGCTATCTACCCTATTTTCATTTTCATAAATATAATAGTTGCATATATTCTGAATGATTTAGTACCTATATATTTCTATAGAAAGGAATATGAGGAAGTTTCTTTCACTCCAGTTGTTTCTAAAATTCACAAACATAAGTTGACATTATAATTTCATAGAATTACATAAATATAAAAAATAGCAACATAAGATAAAATTTAAAGAAAAAAAACTTTTTTAACCGACAAAAAAGCTAAAAATATAGCTAAAAAGTTATTCTGAACGTCTTAATATAAATAATTTATTTAAGATACCGTTAGTTTCTTATTAATTTTTTTCTGTATATAATAGTCTCGTTTAAACTTAAATTAAGGCATATGATATTTCAATAAATAATACTTTATTTCTAAAATCTAGGAAAGACTTTGTTTGTTGTTATTTAGATAGTTTCAAAAAAAATTAGTAACATTTTCAATTTTGGGAAAAATATATTTAGTTTTACTTTAGATAGTACCGAAGCTTTATTATTTTGCTTTAAAATCTCAATTTTATCAAAAATTAAAATTAAAACATGATTTATTTTCCATCAATTTGTCTGATTTCACAACTTATTTATATTTTAAAATCAAATATTTAAAGTAACGAATAATGAAAAAATGGAGATCGACAATAACTTATGATGTGTTGTTTTGAAAATTAGATGTACTAAATTTAGAAGCCGTAGAATTTAAAACTTATTCATTTGTTTCTTATTTATTTCTCTAAGTAAAATAGTTGTAAAATGTATGTAATCAAGAAAAAATAACTTCTGAATCCAATCATTAATTGGGAATGGGAAAAATTTATGAAGTAAAAGAAAATAAAAGTTGTTCGCACTGGATTATTTCTTTCGCCAAGAAAGTTTCTGTGTACAACAAAATGCAACAAATAAAGTAAAAGTCAGGAAGCATCGTTGAAAGCCTACTATCATGATTCAAGGAAAAGAAATAGATAAAAATATAGACAGAGAATAAGAAACGAGAAGTAAATGCAGTTGATCTAGATCCTAAATGTGTTTTGGCAAATCTACTAAGTCGGTGTATACTTTTTTGTACATGAATAAATCCCTTGAGATTTACAACGCAGCTTTACTGTGTTTTGCTCCTTATTCGAGGTCATTGAAAATCTCTTTACTTACAAATGGATGTCACTCGTTAAGAAGAGGATCTCATAAATAACCTCTTACAGCATCAGGTTCTGTTTCTTCAACGACCTTTCCTTTATTTTTACTTTCCACTACATTTTACTAAGAAAAACACAAAAAATAAATAAGACATACAAATAAAAAAAACGTGTAAAGCGTCAGTAGGTAAGAAATCAAAATGGAAAAAAAATCTTTTAAAAATATTAGAAGTATAAGTTATAACAAGTGTTAATGTATAAAAATGATAAAAATTAGTCAATTTTTTGTGTTGTACTAAAAATTAGTTCATGAAAAACACGATTAAGTACTACCGATATCATAAATAGTAATAACAGCTAAATAAAAATAATCTAATAAATGTTCTAAGATAAAGATTGACTCGAAAATACCATGACCAATTTTAGAACATCCCAAATTTTTATTCAATGTCGATTTCTACATGGAATTTTCAATGTAATTTCCTTTAACATTATACATTGTACATAAGGTTTTAAGTCAAGTCAAAAGAATTTTTCGAACATTTTTAGGGGTATTTTTCCTTAGGAATGTTCTTAATTTATATCTATTGAAATGTATTTTAAGTTTCCTCATAAAAATAATCACAAAAAGCACAGTCAGTGGTTGATGGTAGCCATTTCTCCGGAAAAAGAAAATTAATATTTCTATCATTCAACGATTTTATTGTTGATATTACAGTATGACTTGGTGCAGAATCTTGGTGAAAAAAATTTTCCTTCAGGGTAAAGACGTTTAATTTCTTTCACGGTGCTTCCAGGGCCGCCGCGTGGGGGTGGCAAAATTGTTCACCGCACAAGGGCGCCTGGGGCAGGGGGCGCCAAAATTTATAGTACTTATAGTTTTTTTAATTTAATGTTACTTACATAAAAGTTGTTAAAAAAAAACTTGCAATTTTGCATATTTTATATTTTTTTAGCAATAAAATAAGATTTTATTTTTTGAATTTAATTTTGTTTTCGTTTCTGCGGATTGTTTTCGTCTGTGTAAAACAAAATTTGATTTCCGATACCAACAATAAAAACACGTTCCGTGTGGAGTTCGCGCATTTTTTCTGAATGTGTTCAAAATATAAGAATTTGTTACATGTAACAACAGGAATTGGAATAATTTGTATCGGCATAAATTTTTATTCATTATATGCTGAGAAGATGTTGTGGCTCAACGTATTTGTTTTGTTTGCAATGATAAAATATGTACATTTTTAAAATTAAGTAAATCACTTGATTTTTCTTCTCTAAATCATATTTTGCTTCATGTATCCTGTTATTAAACTGTTCTCAAAACTCGAAATAAAATCTTTATTGCAGCGTTTCTTAAACTGTGGGGTGCGCCCTCCAGGAGGGCGGGATAGCCACTACTTGGGGGCGCGAACGTATCGCGAAAAATCAAAAACAAAATATTGAAAATAATTACCTCAATTTGATTAAATAATTTACAATTTAAAATAATTACAAAGTAAAATACATTCTTATATAATAAAAAATAAAATACAAATTCCCACTGATATAATACTCAACACTTATAAATGTATCAGTACTGCACAAAAAGTATTTGATAATTAAGTTATCAATATTCAATTAAAAACAAGTTTTTTCTAGTGACTCCCCGGTCTTGTCATATACAAAATATTTATCTTGAAAAATTGTGCGATTTATAATTAAAATCGTATTGTATTGTAGTAGGTACGTTTCAAGGCATGGGCCAACTAGGCCCGGATCCAGGACCTCGCTCTCAGTGGGGGCCTCATTTCGCGGTCTCGGCTCTGTCTTAATAAGATCATGATCCGGATAATTTTAACATCGTCAAATACACAGTGTATTCAAAAAATTCCAGGACTGCCGCTAGTAAAACAGTACAGGTAGCACTATCTCTGCGCAATTCATGGAGCGCGTAGCAACAACCTTCTCCGACGCATGCGCGAAGTTTTATTCCGTTTGGATGAGTTCCAACTTCTCAGCGTTCACTCGAGTGTGGTGTGTCATAGTGGTCGTGTCATCGTTAAAAAATGGAGCAAAGAACGAACATTAAATTTTGTTTTAAATTGGGTAAAACGGCCACAGAAACCTATGAAATGATTAAAACTGTTCATGGTGACGAGGCTATGAGTCGTTCGCGTGTGTTTGAGTGGTTTGCAAGGTTTATAGAGATGGAAGAGAAGCGACGGACGATGATGAGAGGTGTGGTCGTCCACGTTCGAGTCGGACTGATGAAAATGTCGAACGAGTGCAAGCGTTGGTGCGCTCAGACCGTCGAATGACGATAGAAATGATTGCGGAATCTTTAAACATGAGTGTAGGGTCTGTTTTTACGATAATGACGGAGGATTTAAAGAAAAAGAAACTCTGTGCGCGCTTTGTGCCACACACTCTGACTACGGAGCAAAAAGAACACCGAATTGCTTCTTCCGAAGATTTGATTGCCGCGGCCGATGAAGACTCTTAAATTTTTGAAAACTATCGTCACCGGAGACGAGTCGTGGTGCCTCGAATATGATCTGGAAACTAAACGCCAAAGTTCGGAGTGGACAATTCCGGGAAAGAGTCGACCGATGAAAGTTCGTGCGTCAAAATCAAAAACAAAGATGATGCTGCTCGTGTTTTTCGACAGTCGAGGAATTATCCACCTCGAATTCCTTCGACAAGGGTCCACTGTCACTGGTGCCTTTTACAAGGATGTGCTACACCGGCTACTGAAAAGAATGCGGCGTGTGAGACCCGAAATGTTGGACAGTGGAAACTGGTGTCTCTTGCATGACAATGCACCGTCACACAAATCCATCATTGTTCAGCAATTCTTGGCGCGAAGGCATGTTGTAACCATCGACCACCCCCCATATTCACCTGACCTGTCCCCTCCGGACTATTTTCTGTTTCCAAAGTTGAAATTGAAGATGAAGGGACAGCGGTACGCGTCGGTAGATGACATCGAAGCGTCAGTGACAAGGGACCTGCAGAGTGTTGCAGTCGAGGCGTTCCAGAAGGCGTTCAAAGATCTTTATACAAGATCTTTGAACGGCAAGGGGATTATAGAAGGGATCTTTGCAAGGGGATTATGTAGAAGCTTGATATTAAATAAACTTAATTTTGCTGTGTTATGTTGTCTGTGTGCATTCAGTCCTGGAACTTTTTGAATACACTGTGTATTATTCCCGTACATTCCCTTCGAAAAACAGTTAATTTCAAACTGCATGTCAATTGGCAAAAGTGATGTGATGACCATTGTCCAGTGGCGTAACGTACCCCCAGCTACCAAGCCTACTTTTCTGCTTAAGCACATGCCTAGGACGAAAAAGATTTGGAGGCGTAAAAAATTAAAGGGTGAAAAAAATTAAAATTACAGAGAACGTGCAGCTGCCCATCGTTTATTAAAAAGCCAATTATTCTCTTTCATTTTTATATCTAAATTATCAAATCTTCGTTTCACTATTGGCCAAATTATTATGTAAATCGCTTGGCTTTTCTTCCCCAAATCATATTTTGTGTCATGTATACCTGTTATTAAATTGTTCTCAAATCTCGAAATAAAATCTTTACCACAGCGTTTCTCAAACTACGGGGCGCGCCCCCTAAGGAGGGCTTAATAACCCTACTTGAAGGGGAAGGGGGGAAGCGCGAGCATATTACGAAAAATCGAAAATAAAATATTTAAAATAATTATCAATTTAATTAAATAATTTGCAATTTAAAATAATTATAAAGCAAAATATATTCTTATATAATAAAAAGTGAAATACACATTCAAACTGATATAATACGCACTACTTATAAATGTATCAGTTCTGCACAAAGTATTTGATAAATAATTTATCAATATTCAATTAAAAACAAGTTCAGTAATTACTAGTGACTCTCTTGGGCTTGTCATATACAAAATTTATTTACAAAACTTAATATTTATTTAATTAGTGCGTTTATAATTAAAGTTGTATTGCATCGTAGTTTTATCATCAAAGTACATTATAATTTCATTCAGTACATTGTTATTGTAAGAAGTGGGGCGCGATGAAAATTATGACTGAAAACTGGGTCGCAAATATTGAAAGTTTTAGAAACACTACTTTATTGTGATCTACGACACTCTTTTTGGCATCATGAATTTCTTTAGATTCTAAGCAGGATATCTATACACAAGGGCAGCCGAATTTACGATTTCTTCCAAATTTAAGATAGGAATATAAAAGTTTGCAACACATAACTGTGTAATCGTCGCAATTCAGTTGAAAGTAATTTCGAATTTGTAGGGATTTCACCTAAATTCTTTTCGTTGTTTGTTCAGTGTTGCGAACTTTACTTATTGAAAAGTTCTTGTTATTTTCAATATTTTCATTTTTTTTATAGACTGTTATTTGAAAATAAACTTCAAGTTCCATGCAAACTCTTACCATACATATTATTGCATCTTAAAAAACCTACACAAGAAGCAATTCTTTCCTAGTTACATTCTATTTTTAATAACAATATGATTCGTAATAAGCTAGTTTCCTGTTTCAATATTTCGCAATCTTCTCATATGTAATTTTACTAATGTAATGTTTCCCCCCCCCCTCCTCTGCTCTTTTGCAGATATGTTTTTTTTATATAATAATTATAATAATATTGTATTGAATTTTCTTGTGCATGCATATTTTTTGTATCATTTCCTGTCTATCTCGGTGGGCTATTTTGTAGCTCTAAGCCCTCTGTTGGATGTGAGTTCGATCCTCCCGAATAAACTAATAGCTAGGGATTCTCCAACCATTTTATAGCGTAGCATTTCGTTTCTTCTTCCTTTTAACGTCAGTAAATACTCGAGCACATACAAATAGTATTAGATAAATTATAAAACTAAAAATATAGATTAAAAAAAACACAAGCGGGGTGCGTTTAAGCGCAGACAACGCCAAGAAAGAGAAGACAGTAAGTAAAAATTGTAGCTTTGTGTATATTTAAAATATTCCCACATTTTTACTTTTTTACTAGAGAAAATTCAACCAAGGAAGAGAGCCCTCATTTTTTTTTTTTTTTTGCACCAGGGCCTTTAAATACCTAGCTACGCCACTGCCTTCAGGAAATCACTTTTTTTCAATTTTAAATCAGTAATTTCTTCAATTTTACTTCATTCCTTTATAACTGCAAACGGTAATTATGAATTTACTTTTGATTTGTTTTGTATTTTCCCTTAAGTAAAAAATTGTACAAACATTTTTCATATTAAAATAATAATTTTATCATTAACATTTTTATCCTATTATTCAAAACATACATTTATTATTTGCTTTCCTTTACAAAGGAGGCAATAAAAGTAATGTCCAGCTTAATGAAATCTAATTTAAAAAAAATTTTATTTTGTAAATTTTCCGTGTTACATCAGCTAATTTTAAGATTTTCGTCTATATTTATACATATATTTCAATGGACTTTTATAGTACTTTTATGTTGATTAATATGCATCAATATTTGTTTTCTTTGCTTGAATACGTCTTCCAAAAACACACTTTACTATGCAAGAACAGTTTTATAAAGTTTAATTATTAGTGTAAACATGAAATTCCAAATAGTAGTACTTAAGGTAGTACTGGTATTGAAGTTTTTTTCATGCTTCAAAGTTTAATTCCTAGCATTGATATTTTGACGCTGATCGTACTTGCATTGAGCTATAGAAATAAAAATAAATAAAAAATATCTATAATATTTCTTCATTTTTGAAGGAATGGAAAATGTTAATTCCTGTTGAGTAAAACTTGATTTAAATAATATAAAAAAATATTAATTGGAGCATGACAGTCTTAACGCGACTGTTGCTGGGATGGGGGACCTTTTTCCTGGAAGCTCATATCAAGTAGGTGTCTGATACTTTCGATATCTTGTTACCCTAACAACTGATTCTTCCTTGAAAGTATACCGATCCCCAGTCTAGAATTCATTTTACTTTATAAATTCTCTGAATTTTTCTTTATAAAAATAAATGCGGTAAAATATTCTTGATTAAAATGATACTACAGAAAAACTAGCTTTCAGAAACAGAAAGATTTGCTTTTATAATAAACAAGGAAACAAAAGTTGATTGTAAATTAATGTTTACAACATGTGTAAATGATAGAAAGGCTGGTTAATATGAAAATTTTTGCCTTAATTTTGTAGAATTATTCTTTGTTGAAAATTTCACTTACCTTTTTGTACAACATTTGTGATGTGATTTATATTTGCACAATTCATCATATTCTGAATATAATATTGTTTATGTCTTTATCATACAAAGATTTGAAAATTCAAATTTATCGTAACCAGATTATTCACTGAACATTTGGTTACTGAAATACGCACATTTGTATTAAAATTATTCTTACTTTTTGAGAAATATATTACTCTGGAATGCCCTACTCATATCGTAAAGCATTTGAAATTTACTTCAGATAATCGTAGATCGGATGAAGCGTATGAACATGCAATTGCCAATGAAAGTATCGTTTCTGATGATTTGGAGGTGGATACTGATTTTCCACGAAGTCGAAACAGTTTTAAAAAGAAACTGTTTAGAGATGAACAAACCGAAGAATCAATCAACAATCCAAGACAAAAGTTTAAGGTTGAATTTTACAATATAATATTAGACACTACTATTTCTTCAATTTCAGAAAGTTTCAGTCAATTAAAAGAACATTACAATTACTTCAAGGTAGTAAGTACACTATATACCTAATTTAAAAAACTGGAGTGACAATGAACTTTTAAAACATTGTGAAGAATTAGAGCGAAAATTAACGGATACTAAAAATATTAATGAAAAGGACATAGATGGATTAAATTTGTTTGAAGAAATAAAATATTTCCGATGTTTTACCAAAGAGGATATGTCACCTATTGATGTTTTAAATTATATTTAAGAAAACAATCTTATTCATACATTTCCAAATATTGGCTTTACGGATTTCTTTAACCCTGCCAGTTTTGGTGGCTTCTGGAGAACACGAAGTTTTTCCAAACTTAAAATTATAAAAAACTACATGCGATCTACTATGGCGCAGGAGAGATTATCGGACTTGTCAATTATATCTATAGAGAGCGAAATTTTGGATAAATTAAATATAAAGGAATTGATACGAGCATTTGTAGCTGCTAAAGCTAGGAGAATAAATATTTGAATATATTTTCTAATTTTTATATTTTACTTAAAAAATTTTATATCATTTTTGCTTTGTTTTGTTTTTAAAATTTATGAAATAGTAAAAACAATAAGACAAACGTGTTTTAATATTATAATTTTAAAGCTTTTCAGTTCGAAAGTCAAATTTCGAATACTATATAAATGAGTATTTCTTATTTTATTTGTAGCACTTCATAAGAGTGCAACAGAACCCCATAAAGGGGCGCCAAATTTCAACTTGAACACAAGGGCGCCTAATACCCACGCGGCGGCCCTGGGTGCTTCATAACATAATTCTGATTGTATTCAGGGTCAATTTAGGCCTTTGGTTCTACAAAAAGTGGTTTTGTTAGACCTTTAGAAGACATTTCCTTTCATATCATAACACCTGACGTTCAACTTACCTTTTTTTTAAAAAAAAGTGACGCTTTTCTCGGGATATATAATGTACTTCCATTTTGCCAAATGTGGATATCAGTAGAAACAGTACTTCATCAGAAGTAATCCATGTTTTGTATCTATCTTTGCGAAGCAATTATTACAGAAGGTTTTCTGCGTTTTTCTACGGTCTTTGCAGATATTTGATGACAGACTGATTTATTGACTTTTAAGCCACTTTTTTATCCGACTACAAATTGTCGATTGTGACACCTGCAATTTATTTGGTAAAATTATTTAACGTAGGATATTTCTACAGCGAAAGGTCTATTTAACTTCTTTTTTTCTTTTTCACCAAGGACTTCCCTTTGTCCATATTTTCCCTCGGAGCTTTTGATTGCCTGTGAAATTTATTTCTTTTCGAAGTTCAGGTAGAAATCCATTATAAAAACGTACTTTTTGATATTTAAATGTTTTATTTATTACAGAATTTTAGCAACCATCCTTTAAGGTATGTGACTACCCTAAAATCGTGTGTTTGGTGAATTTTTTCGAAATTTTTTTTATGTTTTTATATTATAGCCCATATATTTAAGATTCCAAAAATACTTTATTTTAGTTCCTACGATATTTAGAAGCAGAGTTATAGCTTAATTAATAAACCGGAAATGGAATTTTCAAACCCGGAAATGGGTATTTAAAGAGACATAAAATGTAAACAAATAGTTTGAAATCCTTTTTCGTGACTTTTAAGCAAGATAAACATTCATTACTTATTGTAAATACAGATCAAGGTATCCATTACTTATTTAATAATATTTTTTTTCCATCTGGCAACTGTTTTTTTTTATTCAAGCTTGTTTTATTGAATGGCAATACTAGTATCGTCTATACTTTGTTTACATTGTTCATTCGAAAGCGTTCTTCTTTATTACTAATTATTTTTGATATTTTTACAATTTATTCATTTATTTTATTTAATTTTAACATTTTATTTCATTGTGAATAATTTCAAAATGCCGAAAACTAGATCAAAAGTGACTAGAAAGAGAAGGTTTTATGGAAACAGATTTACCAAGTCAGCACCAAACAGTAACAAGGCGTCGTCTGCAAGTGAAGCAAAATTGACCACTAATGACAGTTTTGATGTGCCTGAACCTATATTTCATGGTTCTACAGGTAATCGAATTATTGATTTCCAAGCTTTATTGGGAATTATTTCAATCCTGTGTTGTCCGGAATGCTATGCAACTGGATTGAAACTAACAGAAGATTCCAGGGAAGGACTTTGCTCTAACTTGTGTGTGTCTTGCAGTTGTGGATTCATGACTGGCTTTACTTCTACCCGTAAAGAAAATAAAAAATTCACTCTCAATACTTTATTGGTATTTGGATTGAGATTGATTGGCAGGGATTCACAGCTGGTAAGAAGTTGCTATGTACTTTAAATTTGCCCTGCATTTCTAAAAACACCTTCAGAGCTCATGAACTCAAACTGCTGGAAGCAGTACAGTTTTGTTCTGAAGAAAATATGAAAGCTGCATCAATAGAAGTGCGAAATTTAAAAAAAAGTACAAATTGTGGTGTTTCAGTAGATGGCACGTGGCAGCGGAGAGGCCATATGTCGCTTAATGGTTGTGTCTCAGCTATTTCCATTGATACTGGGAAAATTTTAGATTTGGAAGTAATGACTCAGTATTGCAAAATGTGTGAAATGAAAGTGAAATCTGCGCATGAATGCTCAAACTATAAAGGATCCTCAGGAAATATGGAAGCTGTTGGAGCTTTCAGAATTTTTGAAAGATCATTGATAAAACGAGACTTGCAGTACACCGAGTACTATGGTGATGGGGATTCCAAGGGCTTTTTACAAGTAAAGAATATATATGGGGAAAACAGTGTCTCAAAACTCGAATGTATAGGTCATATACAAAAAAGAGTAGGCTCACGTCTAAGGAAACTAAAAAAGAACACCAAAGGACTTGGTGGAAAGGGCAAACTAACTGATAAATTTATCGATAAACTGCAGAACTATTACGGGATTGCCATCCGTAGCAATGTTGGATGTCTCGAAAAAATGCAATCTGCTGTAATAGCTGTTTTCTTTCACTGCTGCTCTAGCAATCAAAATCCCATGCATGGGCAATGTCCTACAGGGAAAGACAGCTGGTGCAAGTATAAACGAGCATTATGCGATGAAAAAGTACACATAGACAAAACAACAGGCCTTTCAAATTCAGTTATTAAAGTGATAAAGCCCACTTACTTAGCACTCTGTGATAAAGATTTGTTAAAAAAATGCCTCCATGGCATGACCCAAAATAATAATGAAAGTTTTAATAATGTATTATGGTCTATTTTACCAAAAGAAATTTTTGTTCACAAGAAAACTTTATTTTTGGGTTCACACATTGCTGTCCTATTATATAATTCAGGTTATTTAGGACTGTTGCATGTATTTAATTATTTAGGTATGGTAATTGATCCAATGATACTTAAAAACTACATGGGAATTGACACAGAACGTATTCAAAAATCAAAACGCCAGTCATTACCCTCAACAAAACTCTCCAGAAAACAGCAAAAAGCCAAAAAAAAGTCAAAATTAGCTAAAAATGAAGCTAAAGAAGGCTTAACCTATAAATATGGAGAGTTTTGAAAATGTTTTGTAAGTAGAAAAGTATTTATTTTGTGTTAAAAAAATTTTTAATGTGTTTTACGAGAAACTTTTTCAATATTTTTCTTCACGATAAAGTTCACTATACAAAATATTTTTTAAGATAGTAAATTGAAATTTTCAGAACATGTTTTGTGTAGTTCTATCTGTGTTATGAATCAAAATCTAATGTCTGTATATATATATATAAATATTTAATTGCTTTTTTATAAAAAAAAGCATTAATTTTTTTTAAAAATGAGTTTTTGCATACAATTTGGCGTATTTAAAAAACTTTTTCAAGTATTACAAATCTTTTGATACCTAACACAGATAAAGATGTCATTTATGTGCTGTATAAATATTATATGAATACACTTATTAGAATTTTGTGTAAAAAATTTGTCGTAACTGCAATTTTTCACCAAAATTTCGCTAAAAGGACAATTGTTATAGTGTATAAAATTCACAGGAAAACAGCAAAAGGTTAAAAAAAATTCCAAATAAGTTTTACAAGAAATTTAAAAGAGCTTGAGCTATAAATATGGTGAGTTTAAAAAATGTACAATCAGTAGAAAATTTTTCACATAGCATTAAAATCTTTAAATGCATTTTCTGAGAAACTATGTTTTTCAATTTTTTTCTTCACGGTACGGTTGACTACAAGATTTCTTTTTAAGATATTGACTTGAAATTTTCAGAGAATCTTTAATTTAGTTTTATCTGTAGTCTAAACTATAATCTAATACCTGTGTATATATTTATTTATTTTGTTGCACTTTTTGTGAGAAAATAACATTAGTTTTTTGTAAAAAAATGAGTTTTTGCATAAAAATTGACATATTTTGAAACTTTACAGAAGTATTATAAATTTCATAGTTATAATCACAGAAAATGATGTTATTTATGTACTGTATAAATATTATTAGAATATATGTATCAGAATTTTGAACACAATCCTTACCGTAATTGCAATTTTTCACTAAAATTTCACTCAAAATTCCCTATATTTCAAAAATATTTATAACTTTGTAAAAACTGTGTTTGAATTCTTACTTTTATGTCCCATTACAAATAAAAATATGTTTACATAAGTGAAATTTTACATATTTCAAAAAAAGTGCTCCGAAGGTAGTCACATACCTTAAAGACAGTAAAATTTCTTTTCGAGTTGAGCACCTAATTTTCGAGCATAACTTACGCTCACTAATAAAAACAGTTATACCGGCATTTTAAACGATTCATTTTTTAATTAAAATTTGTAGTACAACGATTGAAATTTGCCATGGACAGTTATATGCTTTGACATACTTAATATGGACCAACCCGTGCTAGTGATGACCTAATAATAATATTTGCAGGTAAGAAGGATCAAAGTCGTGCGTTAACGAGTCGCGGCCTCGCGAAACTGTATCACTAAAGACCCGCAATGTAGAAGGGCTGTTCACGTTAAACCTGTCGATGTTAAGTACCCTACCGTTGGCGTAGATCTGAAAATTAAAAAAAGTTGTGCTAAATCTCTCCTTGTACGTGGTTTATTATTACGAGTCAGAAGCTGGTTGTTCTCATGTTTCCTCACACGTGCAGCGTAAATTAAAAAACAAATCAAATCAGAGATAAGAAAGTGTTGTTAAGTTTTTTGTAGTTTACAAAATGGTAAGCTCTGTAATTTTCTTTATAAATATATAGTAATATGCTGACAGTATTAAAGTTTTAAACTTTTCTCTATAATAAACTTCTATAAAATTATTGCATAATGTAAAATATCTGTGAGGCACGTGCTAATTGGAATTAATAGAATAACATTCTACTTCATTCCACCGATTTTGTAATTTTCTAGGCTCGAATGCATGTCTATAAAGTGCATTCTACAAATCCTAGAATCAGAGGGCGGTAAATGTTCATATTTTGAAAATTTAGCAACGTTTATGGAATAATCAAATAGGCAATTGAAATCAAAATATTTTCTTGAAATTATTATTAAAAGCCACTTTTGTCCCTTTTACACATACTACGCATAGCAACGAAAAATTTACAACCAGGATTTACATCGCAAATTCAGTTGCAACGGAAAATGCGTTGAATCCAACAATTGCTCAATTTCAATTCAATCCCATACTTATTATTGCAAAAAATTCTATGTGTTCATGAATCAATTGCATCTGGAAATATAGAAAACAATTGCATCACTTTAAGAGGTCTCAGGAGTGTCAACCTTTTCTCTAGGCTGAAAATAAAAACAATTTTCAAATAGATATAATTCTTTGAAACTAAAGTTAAATACTTCGAGTCTTTTTCTCCCTAATTATAGAGAAATGATGGTTTAAAAAAGTGTAAATCTTTAAAATACAACCATAAATTAAAAAATCATTAGCATATGAAAATAAAAATAAAAACATTTTGGCAAGAATACTAATTAAGTTTAACGTTGCGCAAGATATTTTCAAAAATAGTAGCTTTAATTACTATCAATCGGTTGATTTTAAAATTAAATGTGTCCTTATTACTTTGGAGCTATTTTTATATAAATAGAGCAATAATTATATATATATATATATATATATATTATATATATATATATAATATATATATATATATATATATATATATTTAAAAGTTTAAAAACAAACTTACATTTTTTTTTTAAATTTAAATATATTTCAAATATTTCGAAATAGGAGATATATATAATACTTAAATTAGGTTGGGTTTAAAAAATATTATTTATTTTATAATCCTACAAAATTTTATGCATCAAAAGCTATATATATACTATTTTAAAAAATAGTAGACGCAACGTTAAAGTTATTCAATATTTCTTAGATAATGTTTCTTATTTTCTTATGCTTATAACTTTTAAATTATGATTTTACTTAAAATTTTTTAAAACTTTTTTGAGGCCTCATCTCTTTATAAATAAGGTGTAAAAGGTTTGAATTATTTAAATTTAATTTCAAAGAATTATATCTGCTTGAAAAATGTTTATAATTTCAGCCTCAAGACAAAATTATCATCCCGGAAAAACCCCAAGTTATCATTATACCTATTTCTTTTTGAATTACATTACTGGACTCTTCGTGAAACACTTTCTCCAATTAATTATATTATTTGCATTTATATAAGTTTTTGTTCAGATCGAAGAAGCCAAATATTTCTAATTCTCTATAAATTTCTTTAGAAATAAAAGTCACAACACTTGTTTTATACAAAATACCCTTTAGAAAACGAATGCTATTACAAGAAGTGTAAATTAGATAACCATAACTGCAAACCTTAATACAAAACTCTAAATTTGCAATTATTTTTCAAAATTCTATTTTATAAATCTGTTAAGGAAAAGCTTACAGAAGATGAATTATTTAGGATATATAATTTGAATGTTACAGGATAAATAGGAATGTATAAAATTATGCAGCCAAAGTTATTTTAACACAAAAAGAGCAATAATCTAATACTATATTCTCAATATTTGCAACGAAATCGAAATACCGTTTGACAGCATTAGACATTTTGTTTTATTTTAATATATATTTTTAAAATATGTTTCATTTTTGATTGTTGGTGCTGTTAAGACTATTGTCTTTTATCAAATATTTCATTTAAGATTTATGCTCAATGAATAAGCTTAAAGAAAGAGTGTAGTGATATAATTGTCATATGTGAATGGGGTTCCGACCTCAAATCACATCTTAAATTAATCTCAAAATGCATTGTTAGTTTAAAGGTATAAACAATTTTTATGGGTAAGGTTGGATTTATTAGAAGGATTATTAAATGATAGGATTAAGGAAATTTTATCAAATATTTTTTTTTAATTACGGGATTATATTTATTTTATGAGAAATGGTTTGCTTAAAATTTCAATATGCAGCTATCTTCATGAAGGATAGAATAAAATTATAAACCTGAATGAAAAGGTAAACTAATTAAATACGGAAATTCTTCAATGCAACCAATAACAATTTTATTTCATACATCTGCTTTTATTTAAAAAACATTCATATTGACAGAGGTAAAAAATACAAATATTATACAAAATTGGATAAACCAATGTTAAATTTTGTATTTAATAAAACAAAAATGTACAAATTGCTTTCAAAATTTGTTCGTTTCTAAAGACGGATTAAGACATCTTTCTATATGCTCGATTCATTGACGAAAACATAATATTTTACATAAATGTTTAAAATGAATTAAGTGAATAAATGAAATTAAATTGGTTAAAATGTTCCGGATGTTTTAAAAACGAATTCTTAAACTAAATTAAGTATGTATGTGTGGGTTTTTTTCTATATGTATTTTTTTATTTAAAAAGAAAACTCTTAAGTTTAAAATCTTAAACAGCAATTTTAAATAAAATTTATGCAAATACAAATTTGTCTAGACTTTGCCACTTCCTTAAGTTTTAAAATTACATTCAGTTTAAAATATGAGTTAAATTAAATAGTTGGTTTAAATGTCACAAATATAAACAGCAATATATTTTGGAAAATTCTAACATAGTTGTTTGTTATAAGGATTACGTAATGATGTTGATTAATTCTTGTGCAGTATGAGATAAAGACATTTTAAATTTGTGTTATATTCATAAAAACAAATCTTTATTTGTTTTTTAAATAGGGAATGTGCTGCAATTCTATATGCGTCATTTTCTTTATACCAGGATGTTAATCCCAATGTTTATTGGAGTTTAATCTATCTATCACCCAATGTAACTTGCTCTACTGTTTAAAACGAGAAAGATGTCTAAGCTTTTGTTTAGGAGAAATTTGCATACACATACGATAATAGTACCTTTATTCGATCACTAAAACTAATATAATTCTATGAACTTATCCATGCGTTCCCTGCTACATGCTTCAATATGCCTTAAACTTGAATTAACTGCACTGTGTACGAGGTGCTTTGAAAATTCATTGGAAGCATAATCTCCCGAAGGAATAACGCTATGCTCTAGTGGTTTCAGTTATATCTTAATCCGTGGCTTCATCTCGCTTCGCTTGCTGAGAGAAGATAGTAAAGCCGATACGTAAGCATAAAGGCTTGTTTAAAGTCTGTTTGTAATAAAATATATAAATCAGGAAAAAAATAAATAGTAGTTTAACTGAAAGGATTAAAATGTTTGCAAGCCTTACACTTAAGCTTTGATGAATTTATGTTTGGAAATAAAAATATGGCATTGCTGGTATAGAAATTTTTTCTCATAGTATTGAATTTCTCAAAAAAACATCAACCGGTGGAAAGGATCAAACGCATTAATGATACACAACATTTTCCTGGATTGTAGTGTAGCTTCGCCTTGTTAGATGCAGTTTGCTACCTTCTTTTCATTTTAGATCCAGGGCGAACAGAATCGCCAGATGGGTTATTTTTCATCAAAGGGATTATAGATTTTCTCTCTCACACCTCCGTCGAAACAGATATAGAACCAGTCTTAGTCTGCTGGTTTTACCATCATTTTCTCCTCCGACATCCTGAGGTGAATAGATGGAATTTATTCACAGCGATTTTAAGAAGGTACACCGCCTGTTTTGATGGCTGTCCATTCTTTCATTACTTCTCCCATGTCGCCTTACACACTAGTTTGGAAAGGAATTTCGACTTTCTTTTGTTAGGAAGAAATATCAAAGGGTGTATTCTCAGTGTCGAAGTGACTCGGTAGAACTGTAGATTCTCTCAAGGTTTTTTGAGATTCGGCGCATGGAGGTACACAGTACACTTTCATTGCTAAAGAATTAATGTGATGGGACCAAGGCAGAGGGTGACGGGTGCTGACAAGATCCTGCCAATCAGCAGATATAGAGGGTTTGTAAAAGGTGCCCTAGGAGGG
>BMAO01011025.1:0-26188 GCA_019973975.1 Trichonephila clavata | reverse complement strand
AAAAAATAAGGTAGTTTTTATACAATTTTTAACCTTTTGGTCAAATCCTGAACATACTGAATTTTACTACAAGACTGAATAAAATTTGTTTCAATGTTTATCTGTTGTTTTTTAATATTTACAACCGTAACTTCATTTTTGAACTGTTGAACATCTTCCTTAAAGGAAGGGCGGGGGGAGATCGCTTTTTACGTGTGAAGCATTTAAGTCTCATATTTGTGAACGAAAGCCTTAGCTTTTTCTACAAAATTTATCAAAATGTCTAATTAATTGAAATGCAACTCCCACAGAAAACTTTGGCTTTTGCTTAAGTTAAGAGAGGTACTTGTGTGTATTCTAATATATTGGCCGAGAGGATAAAAATAAACTCCGACTCAAAATTGGCGAAGCAATATCGTAAACAAAATTGGTCGATGTCAGACGTTGACTAATTTTGTTCAATCCTCAAATGCCGCGATTTTGAGCCAATAGTTATAAACTGTTCCCACACATGTTTAGAAGAAATAAAATTTTCTTGGGGGCGTGTGCTTAAAACTTTTTTATAGATTGAAAAGTTTCCGCACACGCTCATAAATAACCATAGGTATTTTTGTTGGGTGGGAGCACTTAGTTCTGAAAATTTAACGACTTTCATTATATTGTAGATGACATTATAAATGCTTTCAGTTGGCACTTTTAAATAAAATATTTAAAATAGAATATTGTAGATTAACAATTTCTTGATATGAATGTTGTTGGCGTGAGACACAACAACAGTTGGCATGAGAGTTTCCAGAGCCTGAGACAGGCTGGACATCTACACGACAGATGGCGTCACCAGCCATCTTCACTCTCACAATTTAGGCATGGACTGGACTGGAAGGGAGGAAATATTCCCCAGAACCCTGCACCCGTGTTTTATACTACAACCACCCACTAGAATTTTGGACCCCTGATTTCACTAGCACATATCCATGTGTACTCGGAGGATATTTGGTGCATCGGGAATCGAATACAGGCCTTCCGGTTTGTAATCCGACGCTCTGACCATTAGGCTACACACAGTCCCTTGATACGAATAAAATTACATTTAGAAAAATTAAAATTGAATATTAATGATCTAAATTTTTGCATTCTTGTTTGGGTTAGAAGCTCGACCAATCATTGAGTTAAAAAAAAAATTCGTATTTCGAACCTAGGTCGGAACGTTAAGAATCAGACGCTCTATCACTGAACCACTAGAGATGAATTGTTTATAACAAGTTATGTTTTTTATTTTGATGCTGCTGCGGTTTCACAAAGACCCATTTCTCGTTGGGAACGAGAGACGTCTCAACGGTCAAGCAGTTTCTCGTGGGAAAGTATCTCAGGGTGGACACCCTGGAGCTGATATTCTAAAAGAAGTCAACCTCTGACCTACCTTCATATAGCCGACAATAAAGTGCCGACGCAGTTCCCACGCAAAGAGGGACTTGAACCAATAGAAAAATGGATTTTCAGAGCTATTGAAATTGACTTTTTAACGTTAAAAGGCGTATCGGATGAATATTCTTCAAGAATAATTTCTAAAATAACCTTCCTAAATGACAAAGCAAAAGAGAAGAAAATCCACGAAACAATTCGATCACTAGTTTGGGAGTTTTTTTTAGATATTCAGCCGCGATCAGATAGTGAACGACGCCGAAATTGATTTCTGCGACGCATGTTGGTATTCTCAAGTAGTCATAGACCGATTTGAAACCGCAGAAGTACTGGTTCAGAAGGAAAGTATTGAAATCCAACATCGTTTTTTCCTAGCTTGCAAATACTACTTGGAAGACCAGGTACGAACTCTGTGGACTAACTCATCGATATTTCATAAAATGATTCTTGCTAGAGATAACGGCTCGGTTAAAAGCGAATGATTTTGGATATTAGACTCCATACAAATGTACCATAATAGAACAGAAATCGCGAAATTTCATGAAAATTATCTATTATTAAGGTGTTATTTTAAGAAGTTAGGACCACAAGCCAGATATCGGCAACTGTCGTACGGCTTATTAGTAGGAGAGATACATAATATCGACTTGTATTTGTGTTTTTCTGAGCTGACCTTCGATGAGGCAAAAGACTTATTCCGTCATTTGAGTGCATCTAACGTCCGTATTCACCGCTAACCTGACCACCGGTTAGAGGAAGGAAACCTGGGTTTCGCCGAAAGTGCAATTCACCATCGCAAGTTAATAACTTAGCTCCGGGTCAGGTCAGAAAATTCTAACCTGGGTCACAGCCGGGTTAGTTTTAACCACGCATGCGCAGTATGCGAGTTTTCGAGTGTTTACAGTTTTAAAGCTGTTTGAGTTCGGATTTCTTCATGTCTTATGATGAATGTTGTGAAATTTCCCCAATTTCGCATCTACTTTATTCAAAGTATTCTACATTATCCAGAAGAGAGAGGATATTAATAAAAAAGAAATGTATGTGAAGAAATGGACGGCTACGAGTTTCTCAAAACGCGGTATGTAAATCTAATTTTTTTTGTTTTTATGATTAATTATTCCAAATAATTAGAAATTTTTCTTGAAGTGATGCTATGCTAAGCAAAAATTTAGAATACATAATTATCTTTCTGTTGGCTGTTTAATATAAGTAGCTTGTAACATAAATGACATGTTGAATTGGTCAGCAAGAATTAGCATTCTAATAGCAAGAAAAAAAACATTGTGATCTTATGAGATTTATGTGTAAGAGGCTTTTTATTTCCTAATATTAATTATTTGACTTGGACATTTGTGCTTCCATGCTTTTGTGGTATTATCTAGAAACATTCCCTTAATCTACAGCTGATCTAAGCGCCTTAGGGTAATGGAATTATTCTTACGATGGCCACTATAATATATATTTGTGGAGATATTACACCAATTATGGAGTTTAATTTCTCAGTACAATTTTCGAAATATATTGAGATTTATTTTAGAGGAACGCATAGATAAGAGTTGAGAAGATGTTAATTATGCACAACTTGTCGAAAAGATTTGGGTACGCTGTCCCGTTTCATATAAAAACAGTTTGTAAAAGGATAAAATTTATGCAAAAGTAGAGCTACTTTTCACAAAAAAGTGTTGATGACTTTATAAGGCCTTATTCGAGCAATTTTTTTGTCCACGATATGGAGAATGGTGCAGTATATTGCAAGACCCAGATACTCTAAAAAATAGGGTTAAACTCTAATAGGGTTTTACTCTAAAAAATAGGGTTAAAAAATTGTATAAAAACTACCTTCAGATCAAATCCTGAAGTTACTGGATTTTACAATAAGACTGAATAAAATTTGTTTTAATGTTTAACTGTTATTTTTTAATATATATCCACAATTTTATTTTTGAACTGTTGAACATCTTTGAAGGAAGGGGAGGAACAAGACTTCTTACGTGTTAAACAATTAATTCTGGTACTTTTGTAGAAAAGGCTAAGGCTTTCGTTCACAATTTATCATAATATGCTATTGAATTGAAATGTAACTCCCACAGAAAACTTTGGCATTTGATTAAGTTAAGAGTGGTACTTGTGTGTATATAATATATTGGACGAGAGGATAAATATAAGCTCCGAATAAAAATTGACAATGCAATACCGTCGACAAAATTGATCGCCGGTGGACGTTGACAAATTTTATTAAATCCTCGATTGTGCGTGTATGCCGCAATTTACAGCCAATACTCATAAACTGTTGCCGCAAAAAAATAACCGTTTGCATTTTAGTTGGGTGGGAGCACTTAATTCTGAACTTTTATCGCCTTTCATTATATTACAGAGAACATTATTAACGCTTTTAGATGCCCTCTTTAATAAAATATTTAAAATATATCTATTATAGCTTAACAATAAACATTTCCCTTGATATGAATGTTGTTGTTGGCATGAGACACAACAACAGTTGGCGCGAGAAAGTTTCCAGAGCTTGAGTGAAGTTTTACTTCTACACGATAAATGGCAACATTAACTATCTCTACCTCCACAATTTAGGCATGGACAGCGGGAAATATTCTCCCGCACCCGTGATTTCTGCTGGGACCACCCACCTGCAGGAGATATCAAATAAAACAATTGCATAAAAGTCATCTAGTTCTAGACAAAAAATAAGGCCTGAATAGCTATCAGAAACGTAAAATTCTTAGAATCATGAAAATATCAGATACAGGCTCCCTTGAAATACATAGCTTTGGTAAGGATTTCCCTCGGCATCTTGCGTAATTTTGACCTCCAAGCTATTATAACTGATTTCTTAACGTTAAAAAGAGACGAATATTCCGCAAAAATAATTTCTAAAATAACCTTCTTGAATGACAAAGTAAAAGAAAAGAAAATCCCCGAAACAATTCGATCACTAGTTTGGAGTTTTTTTAATGGATATTCAGCCACGATCAGATAGTGCACGACGCCGAAATTGATTTCAATGAGATATATTGGTAATCTCACGAAATCATAGACGAATTCGAAACCACAAAAGTACTGGTTCAGAAGGAAAGTATTGAAATCCAACATCGTTTTGTCCTAGCTTGCAAATACTACTCGGAAGACCAGCCACGAAAGCTGTGGACTAAATCATCCATATTTGATGAAATGATTCTTACTATCGAGATTACGGCTCAGTTAAAAGCATGTGGTTTTGTTTAGATAAATCCCAGACTAGATATTACAGACTCCATATTAATGTACCATAATAGAACAGAAATCGAGACATTTTATGAAAATTATCTAGGACTACGGTATTTTTTTAAGAAGTTAGGAGCACAAGCCAGATATCGGTGCCTTTCGTACGGCTTATTAGTAGTAGAAATTCATCATTTCGACTTGTATTTGTGCTTTTCTGAGCTGACCTTCGATGAGGCAAAATACTTATTCCTTCATTTAAGTGCATCTAGGCGCCTTAGGGTAATGGAATTATTTTTACATTGGCCACTACAGTTTATATTTGTGGAGATATTAGAAAATATATGGAGTTTAATTTCTCAATATAATTTTCGAAATATATTGAGATTTATTTTAGATGAACGTATAGATAAGATTTGGGAAGATGTTGTCTATGCACAATTTGTCGAAAAGATTTGGGCACGCTGTCCCGTTTCAAATAAAAACAGTTTGAAAAAGGATAAAATTTATGCAAAGCTAAAGCTGCTTTTCACAAAGAAGTGTTGATGACTTTATAAGGCTTTGCCTGAGCAATTTTTTTGTTTACGATATGGAAATTGGCGCAGTATAAAGAAAGACCCACAGATAGTTTTACTCCAAAGAATAAGGTAGTTTTTATACAATTTTTTAACCCTCTGATCAAATCCTGACGTCACTGGATTTTACTACAAGACTGAATAAAATTTGTTTTAATGTTTATCTGGTATTTAATTTATCCACAACTTTATTTTTGAACTGTATAACATCTTCCTTGAAGGAAGGGGTGGAAGATCACCTTTTACGTTTGAAACAGTTGAGTATCATACTTGTGAACGAAAGCTTTAGCTTTTTCTACTAAATTTATCATAATATGCTTAATGAATTGAAATGCAACTCCCACAGAAAACTTTAGCGTCTGATTAAGTTAAGAGTGGTACTTGTGTGTATAATATATTGGCCGAGAGGATAAAAATAAACTGCGACACAAAAATGGCGATGCAATACCCTCGAAAAGTTTAGTCGACTGTAAACGTTGACAAATTTTGTTACATCCTCAAATGCCGCATTTTACAGCTAATGGTCATAAACTGTTCCCGTGCATGTTTAGAAGAAATAAATTTTCTTATGGGCATGTGAGGGCGTAAATTTTTATAGATTGTACAGTTTCTACAAATTCTCAAATAACCGTTTGTATTTTAGTTAGGTGGGAGCACACTTAATTCTGAACCTTTATCTCCTTTTATTATATTGCAAATATAACATTATAAACTCTTTCAGATGCCCTTTTTAATGAAATATTTAAACTATACAACTATTTAGATTAACACAATTTCCTCCATATAAATATTGTTGGCGTGAGACGCAACAACAGTTGGCGTGAGAAAGGTAGACTTCTAAACGATAAATGGGAACATTAACTATCTCCACTTTCACAATTTAATCATTGACTGGAGGGAAATATTCTCTTGCACCCGTATTTCCGCTGCGACCGCCCACTAGACTTTTGGATCCACTGATTAAACGAGCTCGTATTCCGTGTGTACTCGGAGGGTATTTGGTGGCAATGGGCATAGAGTCCAGGCCCTCCGGTCTGTAGTACGACGCTCTAACCATTAGGCTACCCACGGTCCCTTGATACGAATAAAACTACATTTAGAAAAATTGAAAATTAATGGAATCTATATTTTTGAATTCTAGTTTGGGTTAGAAGCTCGACCGATTGAGTAAAAAAAAAATCGTGTTTCGAACCTAGGTTGAAACGTTAAGAATCGGGCACTCTATCACTGGAGCACTGTAGATACTTTGTTTATAACAAGTAATTTTTTAATTTTGATGCTGCGGCGGTCTTTACAAAAGGATCCATTTCACGTTGGGAAGGAGTGACGTCTCAACGTTTCAGCAGTTTCTCGTGGGAAAGTATCTCACAGTGGACACCTGGCGCTGATGTTCTAAGGGAGTGAGTGAGTTGGGTTTTATGGCGCAAGAGCCAATTTTGGCTATGCTGCGCCAAACATTTGCTTAAATATTAAAATATAGGATAAATATCTAAAAATACTAAAAATGCAGTTTCAATAAAAGTTAATTTCAAATCGCATAAAAATTGGTTTCCAATGATTAAGAGTAGAAGAAATTTTGGTGGGGAGTTTCCCCCACCAAGTCAGGCAGGATCTTAAAATAAGACATCTTAAAAAACAAATGAAAAAAGTGAGTGTATAGAAATGTTTAAAATTACGATCTAGGTTTTATTAAAAAGATAATTTATATAGTTTCTGTAACTGGTGGGGTGGGGGGACTCCCCACCAAGTTCAAAAAGTATCATTGAGAAAAAGTCAGTTTTTTCTTTTAGTAGGTGTTGGAAGCAAATCTCCTTTGTAATACGTTTTCCCGTTTTTAAACGTGTAATTAGGATTCGGTTCATATACCTCCCCCCCCCCTCCACGTCGTACATAATCATGTCTTCCTCATCAGTAGTATATTCAACAGGTGCTGACTTTCTGGGTTGATGTGGTGCCATCTTTATTTCAATATTGTGTTTTGTATTGTTTTCACGTGAACGCTTTTTCTTAGGAGGTTTTGAAGCCTGGGATGTGGGAGATATGGTATTGGATGCAGTGGTATTAGTTTTAATAACAGGACTTGCTTCAGTTGTTAAAGGTGTAAACATTGATACTGTGGATGAAGAAAGTGCTTTACTGGATGAAGATGCAACGGAGGTAGATAGACTAGTAGATGTGGCGGGTGAGACTGTAAAAATGGGGCATGTAGAAGGGAAAGGTGTTTGTTTAGATGAGGATAATGCGACAGATTCAAGAACACTATTGGACGTAGAAGGAGCATTAGTAAACAACGGAATAGGTGGCTGAGAATCTGATGATGCAATAGTAACAGAAGATGTGGATGGTATGAGTTGTGCTTGAGTTGAGGTACATGATTTGTTAACTGTAGGAATTCTGGATGGCATTATTGGTTTTGGAACGGATATTATTATTTGTAACAATTTCAATGGGCGGGCAAATTATTTTGGTAATATTTTCATCTGTTTGTGAGGAATTGTTTACCGTTAATGGTTTAGCAGAGCCTGAGAGTAGGTTTGAGATGGTTGTGGGGCTATTAATTTTCGGGCTTCTATATACGATATATTTTTAATAGTTTCGATTTCTTTTTCGATTTTCCATTTAGGACACTTTTTTGAATCGGAGGAATGAGGCTGTGACAATTAATGCATTTCTGCTCCGGACTGCAATCTGTGGTAGGATGTCCAACAGTTGCACATCTAGAGCAGATCAATTGCCCACGGCAAGAAGTCAGCGAGTGTCCGAACCTCTGGCACTTGAAACATCGCAGAGGATTCGGAATGTATGGACGGATTTTACAGTTTAAGTAACCAGCTTTTATTGTGTTGAGTAGTTTCGGGCTGTTGAATGTTAAAATCAAGTGTTTTGTAGGAATAACTGTTGCATCTTTTTTAATTGTAATTCTTCTGACCTGAATTACACCCTGGCCAGAAAATCCATCAAGGATTTCTGCTTCAGGGGTGGTCAACAGGTCAGGCTCAGAAATGACACCACGGCTGGAATTAAAGGATTTGTGAGGACCCGCTGTCAAAGAGGACTCTAAAAAAATTTTTGCCAACAAAAAAGATCTTGTTTGCAAAGCAGAGGAAGTTTCAACAAGTAGGTCAACCGAACGTAATTTTTTTACTGATTTAGGTTCTCCACCTATTCCTTGAATAGATCTCTGGATTTCAAAAGGAGATTTTCTAGACATTTCGTTATTAGGTAAAGATAAAATTAAAAATCTAGTGTAGGTAGAAATTTTGTCAACGTTAAGAGTGGGTAAAACAAGGCCTTTAACCGGGCACTTCAGCATTGGATCCATAGACGCGTCCTGGCGTGCCTCCCCCCACCACGGAGGCAGTGTGCCGGTCATCTGGCAAATGCCAGGCACGGATTTTACCTGGAGTACACCCAGAATATAGTGCTACAGCATCAGGGTGAGGATCCAACGGGTAAACAAGCCACCCCTTATCTGCAGCACTATCCGTACAGCAATGTGTCTCCGCGGACACCGGAGAGAGGTATCACCAGCCGATTGAAAGGAGCGGACTAACTCCAGCCACCCGTCTACAGCGAAGCGTGGGCCAAACGGAACGCAAAGGTATCCCCAGGACACCATTTTCCTCCTTACGGGACTCCACACATGGCAAACATGCGGGTTAACAAACAACGTTGTTAGTAAAACACAAATATCAAACATATAAAAAAAACAGAAAACAAAACAATAAATGAGTACTTTACAAAATGAAAACCAAACTGTGTTAGTAAAAATATGATGTACATAATTCAATCAAAAAAAGAAAGTTGAGTAGTATTCTTGTATATATAAAAATTATTCATCTGTGGTCTAGACGTGAAAAGAAAGGACGAGTGAAATGACAAGACGAAGGGTCAAAAATAGAGGAGGATCACTATATAGGGTATATCGGGGTAGTGACACCTGTGACGTCGTCACAATGGAGAAAGCGCCTCTATTCATAAACATTTCCACAGCTGGAGAAAACGTGTTTTTAGCTGCATTGTGTTGTATCAGACAGCTGGACCGTCGGTGACTGTGTGTCTGGGGGACACTATGGACTAGGCATCGCTGCATTATTTCTATTCATGGGCAGTGATTGTACGTCTTGAATGCTGGCGCCTCTGCAGGTGGCGGCGAGGTGTTTGAAGTGCCAGATGTCAGCCGGGCCCTTGTCGCCGGGAACCTTTGAGAGGGACCGGACTTTGTCATCTCTGCACGAATGGATGACGTGCAAGACCGTTGGTGCCGGTGCAAAACCCTGAGGTCGGCCAATGGGGATTGATGAGGGGCGTGGAGTGAACCCGTCCCTAGAGTTTACAAGAGTGGACTTCAGAAGGAGAGGGAGAACTCCTGATAGACTCCTGAGAGACTCGTGATAGACTCCCACGAGAGATTCCCGGAATTGAACCCTGCGGACGAAGGAAGAGACTCCACCAGACTCCCAGGAGAGATACCCCGGAGAGAGGCCTGCTGACGAAGGAAGGAGCAAAGAGACTCCGGAAAGACGGCTGATAGAATACAACGAGAGATTCTTTAATAATTAGCTTAGCGTACATTTTCAATGTGGTGCCACGACGTTACAGCTAATTAAATTGGTGGCAGCGAGCTGGGATTGGCATTTGGCAAATTAATTAAATGCCCGAATCCTTTTTTTATTTAAAATAAATTTTGGGAAAAAAGAAATAACAAAGAGAAAATGCCAGCCGTGTGTGCGAGAAAAATAAAAGAACTTTAGACAACGCAAATTTCTCCTGAGTTCCTATGGTTTCTCCATTCTTATCGTTAAAGTGTGTTCCTGTTGCTGGAAAATTCCCGGAGAGCCTGCTGTCCATTTTACTGTATGTGAATCGTGTTGGGTGAATCAACGAAAGAAACAAGCGGAGGAAAGCCGAAAACAGACCCTGATTTCCGTCGGCTGATTTTGAAGGAAGTCAAGAATTCAGTGTGTGATTCCCGACGACCAGGTGTGCTGTGAATTTCCGTCCAGGTGTGCCATAGATTTTGGCAGTGATTCGAAACAGAAAGGCGAGTCTTTTCTTTGAGATTATACTCGGGGCAGCAATTGATTATCATTATTGTTATGATTAATGTATGTAAAATTTTGGTAGTATGAGAATTTACGTACTAGGTAAAGTTAGAAAACACTAGAAAGAGAGACTAGAAAGATTTTTTAAGTTTTGTATGATGTATAAATGTGCGATTTATTAGTATTGTTGTTTGTGAAATATAGTTAAGTATATAGTAGTTATACTTGTTTCGTTGGTACAGTTACTGTGCAGAGTACTGTACTGTTTTTAAGATTTGCGCACATTTGTGAAATATAGTTAAGTATATAGTAGTTATACTTGTTTCGGGGTACAGTTACTGTGTATTGCTTTTAAGATTTGTGCGTTTTTGTCAAATATAGTTAAGTATACAGTAGTTATACTTGTTTTATTGGTACAGTTACTGTGGAGAGTACTGTTTTGTTTTAGGATTTTTGTGAATTATAGTTAAGTCTAGGTCTAGTGTATTTCTAGTGTGCGTTGAGTTTTGTATAAATTTTGTGACAATTAAGCTTAGTTTTGGTTTTGTGTGTATTAGTACATCATGGCGTATCTTATGAGGCAAACAAAAGAAATCTTGATAGAGATGGTGAAAGAATTGGGAGTCGAAGCCGATAATACCTTACCTAAGGTAGAAATTACGAAGAGAATATGTCAGTGAACAATATGTTGAGGAAACAGCTAAATGTCTGTTGGAGTGTATTTTAGATGAAAAACATGAACGTGAAAAACTTGAACGGGATTTTGAGGAGAGGAAACTAGTTAGGGAATTTGAGTTGGAAAAAATTAGATTAACTAATAATACAGATACGATAAGTGTATCGTCTACCGATCTTGAGGGGCAGGGAGGTAATAGACGGGTTAATTTAAGAGACTTAGTGCCTAAATTAGATATTAAAAATGCGGACATAAATTTATTTTTCGAAATTTTTGAAAGGCAGGCGAAAAAGGAAAAAGTGGCTGAGGATAGATGGGTTTCCCAACTCATTCCGTTATTGCCGATGGAAATTGCGGAGATAGTGGTGAAAGAACCACCGGAGATAGGCGACGATTACCCTCACATAAAAAATCTGCTCTTAGCCCGGTTTCAACTCACGCCGGTGGCCCTTAGAGATAAATTTGAGTCGCATCAACGCAGACCAGGTGCGATGTGGGCTGATCTGGTGTTCGAGCTTAGGTCCTACCTAGACAATTGGCTAGTCGGGATGAGAGTGGACAGTTTCGACGCGTTGAAAGAGCTACTAGTGACAGAGCAAATAAAAAAAAGAGCACCAAGTGATTTATTTGACCATTTTCTAGATACGTGGGATAGCTTCAAAGAGGCTAAAAGTTTAGCACAGAAATTGGACCATTTTGAGGCGATTAAAAGAGTGCATAAGAAGCCAGGTCTTGCGAAAACGTGGGAGCGTAGGACCTATGATAAACCATCGCTCGAAAGTAAAAATAAATTAGCTAATTTTAGTGGAAAGGGTAGAAATGTTGGATCCCTGAATAGGGATTCTATTAGGCATGAAGTAAGCCATGGGAGTTCTCAGATTAGGCGAGAGGGTCTCAGGGGATCGGAGAGTCAATTTGAAAAAAGGAAACCCATAATATGCTACTACTGTAATGAGGCAGGACACATAAAACCAGCTTGCCCCAGATTGAGGAAGAATAACTTTGAAACCGTAGCAAATTTAAATGTAAATACCGGGGATGAGGATCCATTTAAAAATTTTAAAGTAAATATGGAGATAAATGGCGTGGATCGGGTATGTTTAAGGGATTCAGGGTCAGCTATAGACGTCTGCGCCCGGAGCTGGATTAACGAAAATGACCTCCTAGGCGAATATGTTTGGGTAAAGAGCCCATTAGATGAAGTTTGCCACTGTTTGCCTCTGGCTAAAATTAAAATCACGACAAAGAGAGGAGAATTTTATACCAAGGCTGCTATAAAGCAGGATAAATGCGATTTCGATATGTACATATTGGGAAACCGGACGGCGGAGCTTATCGAAGCAAGCGATCAAGGCGTACAGTTGATTAACGCTGTGGTGACCAGGAGTAAAGGAATATGTCCGTCCCTTGAGAGGGGAAAGGAGACAAGTGACGGGGTTTTGAACGAGAACCGGGCGAAACTTGCGGAATTCGTTTCCCCGTCCGAAGGGGAAGAAAAAGACAGCCTTGAAATTCCTGCGTTTGAAGAAGGAGGTGAAATGAGTTTAGCAGAACTGAAAGGCTCCGAATTTATAGAGGAGCAAAGGAAATGCCTGGATCTCAAGCAATTATGGATAAAGCCCAAACAGAGGAGACACAGAGTTTAAAATTATCAGAGGGAGATTAGTTAGAGTCGCGAGAACAAGGCGAGGGGAAGAATCAGACAACTGTGCGTGCCCTAAAATATAGACTCAAAATTAACAAACTTAGCCATGACGAGATAGGGGACATCTGGGGGTGACGAAAACCAAAGATAGGATTCTAAGGCACTTTTTTTGGCCTAATGTGTACAAGGATGTGGAGGAGTTCGTTAAAACTTGCGACTCGTGTCAACGGGTAGGAAAGCCTCAGGATAAGGTGAAAGCACCTTTGAAGCTCGTGCCGATTATTTCAGAGGTATTCTCTAAAATCAACATAGATGCTGTGGGGCCCCTACCGATCTCAACCAACCAAAATAGATACCTGATTACGGCAATTTGTGTTGCCTCGAAGTACCCTGAAGCTATACCGGTGGAAAGTATTACATCCCCCAACGTAATAAACGCCCTCTTGATTATCTTTTCTAGGATAGGATTTCCGCGCAAAATACAATCCGACTTGGGGACTTCTTTCACTAGTGAATTGACCACCACATTTTTCAATAGATTCGGTATAAAGGTAACGCGGTCGTCAGTCCACCACCCCAGAGTAATGCAGTGGAAAGAGTGCATAGAACCATCAAGCGCATAATTAAGGCTTTGTGCGTGGAGTCGGGAGAAGATTGGGAGGGGGTCCTTCCTTCGGCATTATTTTCTCTAAGAACGGTCACTCACGAAAGTACCGGATTCAGTCCGACAGAGTTAGTGATGGGAAAGAATTTGAGAACTCCCCAAACATTAATTTATGAGCAATGGATGGAGGAAGAATGCACGAGCCAACCAGTTGTGGAATACATACTGCAATTAATTAATAGACTTAAGCGTTGCCAAGATATTGCAACAACTAGAATGAAGGAATGCCAGCATAAAAGGAAAACGTGGTATGATCGCCAGGCCGTGGAACGGAAATTTGGGAGAGGTGATCTCGTCATGGTACTAGCCACCTCTAAACGGAATAAACTCGATGTGAATTGGATAGGGCCGGCAAAGGTGATAAATAGGATATCGGAGACGAATTATGTAATTGATTTACCCGGGAAAAGGGATAGAAGTACCATCTATCATGTAAATTTACTAAAACCATATAATCGGAGGCCCGAGTTAGTAAATCTGGTCATAGAAGAAGGCTCAGACGAAATAGAGGGGGACGCCGAAATTCCATATCCAGAAAAACAATGTACGACGTTTGACTACCAAGAAATACTGGGGGAAAGCCAACTGCAGCTTAAACTATCCCCAGCTCAGATCAACGAATTAAAAAAGGTTATTACTAAAAATAAGGACGTGTTTTCCCCAGACCCGGGGACAACCCATTTGATGGAAATGGATATCGAACTGACTTCCGACAAGCCCATTAAGACGAAACCTTATCGGATGTCCCCGAGGCAAATTAATATACTGCGAGAGGAAATTAAGCGTTTGTTAGAACTGGGTGTCATCGAGATAGGGCAATCCGATTTCACTTCGCCCCTTATTTTAGTAGAGAGCCCAAATAGAGACCCTCGACCGTGTGTCGATTATCGTCGTTTGAACGAGGTGACTCGAGCTGAGTTTTTCCCCTTACCAAATATGGAGGAGATAGTAGAAAAGGTGAGCGCGGCTCCTTACGTAACCGTTATGGATCTGTCAAAAGGGTACTTTCAGATTCCCCTCACACAGAGAGCGCAGAAATACGCAGCTTTCGTTACACCATTTGGCACATATATCCCAAGAAGATGATGTTTGGATTAGTATGTGCACCCTATTATTTTTGTAAATTAATGGCCCAGGTTTTGGAGAGTTTAGAGCAGTTTGCCTTACCTTACATAGACGATATAGCCATTTTTTCCCAAGATTGGAAGGATCACGTAAAACATATCGGCACGGTCTTGGGAAGATTGAGGAAGGCGGGACTAACAGTGAAACCTTCTAAATGTAAATTCGCATAAGAGGAAGTCTTATTCCTGGGTCATAAAATTGGTTCGGGAAGCAGGTCTCCGAGTGATCTTAAGGTCAAAGCCATAGCAGATTTCCCTCAACCCACCACGAAAACTCAGGTACGGTCTTTTCTCGGGCTGGTGGGGTACTATGCCCATTATATCCCAAATTACAGTGCCATAGCTGCGCCATTAACCGACGCTCTAAAAGGGAAGATTAAGAAAGAAAAGATCGCATGGGATGAGAAATGTGAGAAAGCTTTCGAGGAGCTAAAATCCAAACTCGTCTCCCAACCCATTTTGTTCGCTCCGGATTTTTCCAAAGATTTTATCCTGCAGACGGACGCGAGCGAGGTTGGGGCCGGAGTTGTTTTGTCGCAACGGATAGGTGAGGAGGAGCATCCCATTGTTTTCCTAAGCAAGAAATTTTCCAAAGCGGAGCGCAACTACAGCACTGTGGAAAGGGAATTAGCTGCGATAATTTTTGGTTTAAAGCGGTTAAAGCATTATTTAGACGGACAAAAATTTGTTATAGAGACGGACCACAATCCCTTAACATATCTAAACAAGCTGGGGAGCACCAACCCGAGGCTGCAAAGGTGGGCGTTGAGTCTACAGCCTTTTAGTTTCGAAATTAGACACAAACCCGGGAAGCTCCATGGAAATGCAGACGGCCTCAGTAGATTAGAATAATCAGTCATCGTAAATTTTCCTATTAAATTATTTTACTCTTTTATAGTATTTGTGTGTCTACATTGTTGTATTGTGTGTGATTGTGTGTATATGGTGAAAAAAAGTATGTGTTACTGAAATCCTTTGTGTCTCTCAGTAAAGTGTAAGCACATAGATGTCTAGTACAGTAGTTACGTGTGATTTAACGTATAGTGATAATAGTAAAATGTTAGGATTTAACTTATTCACTTAAAACTCAAATTTTTTTAAGAATAAGATGTAACATTAAGAAAGAATCCAAGATCAGAAATTAAAATTTTTATTGTAAAGTGTGTAAAATGTTATGGAATTTTGGATGTACTTATTATCATATTTGAGTGTTTTTTTTATTATTGGATTGCTGTCCTGGTTGATCTCATTGTTAAGACATTCTTTTTTTGAGTCAGTCATAAGAACGGACCCAACATTGGACCAGAGCAGTCCAGTAAAATGGACGTTTTCAGGGGGAAGGAGTTGTGACGTCGTCACAATGGAGAAAGCGCCTCTATTCATAAACATTTCCACAGCTGGAGAAAACGTGTTTTTAGCTGCATTGTGTTGTATCAGACAGCTGGACCGTCGGCGACTGTGTGTCCGGGGGACACTCTGGACTAGGCATCGCTGCATTATTTCTATTCATGGGCAGTGATTGTCCGTCTTGAATGCTGGCGCCTCTGCAGGCGGCGGCGAGGTGTTTGAAGTGCCAGATGTCAGCCGGGCCCTTGTCGCCGGGAACCTTTGAGAGGGACCGGACTTTTGTCATCTCTGCACGAATGGATGACGTGCAAGACCGTTGGTGCCGGGTGCAAAACCCTGAGGTCGGCCAATGGGGATTGATGAGGGGCGTGGAGTGAACCCGTCCCTAGAGTTTACAAGAGTGGACTTCAGAAGGAGAGGGAGAACTCCTGATAGACTCCTGAGAGACTCGTGATAGACTCCCACGAGAGATTCCCGGAATTGAACCCTGCGGACGAAGGAAGAGACTCCACCAGACTCCCAGGAGAGATACCACGGAGAGAGGCCTGCTGACGAAGGAAGGAGCAAAGAGACTCCGGAAAGACGGCTGATAGAATACAACGAGAGATTCTTTAATAATTAGCTTAGCGTACATTTTCAATGTGGTGTCACGACGTTACACACCCGTGTTCACCAGACAGTAAACCCCTTGGGAAAAGGAAAAGATCACTAGGGTACTTCGGGATTGTGACACCCGCACTCACCTAAATGTGAGCCCCTGAAGGGATATTCTAAGGGAAGTCAACTTCTCAACTCCTTTGATATAGCCGACAGTAAGGTGCCGACGCAGTTCCCATGGAAGCACCAGTTTCAAAGTATACTGCACGAAGAGGGACTTGAATCAATAGAAAAATGGTTTTCCCGAGCTATCTAAACTGACTTTTTAACGTTAAGGGCAGTCAGTAAGGTAAACACCTTCGGGACATCGATTTTGAGTTTTTGGTATTTCTAAAATCCCCAAATCAGGACCTTTCCAATGATGTAACATACTTGTCATTTTACAAATTTAAAGTATGTTAAAATGATTTTTAAAAAATCAGCTGATGAGCCACGCCCCCTTTGACAGATAGAAATGTAAACATTGACCTTTTAAATCTGGGAAGCTTTTCCAAAGCCACTGCTTTATTTATTCATACGCAATTAACTGTAGATTGTGGACTGCAAGAATAACTGTTAGAGCTGTTTACCTATTTTGGAAGGAATACACGTTTTTCTTGTTAGCGTTTTAAATATTTCGATATTTAAAATTTCTGAATATCAAAAATTTTGGAATTTTCATATGCCAAGATCTACAAAAGAGTGTTCAAAAAACAAAGGTACGTTTTAAAAATGTAAGAATACTTTCAACCATACTAACAATACTTCAAATACTAACGACAGTAATGTCAATCCTCAAGCTGGACATGCACATGACTCAAAGGAGACATGTGCAAAAGAAAAGAAAATTCCCAATTTAAATAGAAGTTTTTCTTCCTATGACAAAAGTGTAGGTATTATTAATGCCATTATGAATTTGAATATTCTGGCATTTGTTTTCAAGAATGAAGTTCACTGTAAAATGTGTAACAGTGGCTTAGACATGCAAGATTTAAAAGGTAATTCTGGACTGGCTATTACATTTGTCCTGAAATGTCATGCTTGTCCATATCGTGTAGAATTCTCTTCAAATTTTCATGAAGGAACGCAAATCGCTACAATAAATACCAGGTTTGTATATGCTATGCGTTCCATTGGAAAAGGTGCAGAAGCTGGGAGAATGTTTTGCGGCATAATGAATCTTCCTCAACCACCTACAAGGTTTTCTCCTTACGGTAAGCGAATCTTAAATGCTGCAAAACTTGTTTACGAGGACTCCATTCAAAATGCTGCGATAGAAGCTATTTGTGAAAATGAAGGTAATAAAAATATTGCAGTCGCGGCTGTAGATGGGACATGGCAAAAGCGCGATTACTCGTCATTGAATGGTGCAGTTACTGTGACCAGCATTGATACAGATAACGTGAGAGATGTTGATATTCTTTCAAAATTTTGCATATGTAAAAACTTACCTTCTCATCAAAAGGATTGTAAGAGGAATTACGTTGGATCTAGTGGAGCCATGGAAATTCAAGGTGCGTCTAAAATTTTTCAACGGTCATTATCTTTGCATAATTCCCGATATATTACTTAGGGGATGGAGATTTCAAATCATTTGATGCTGTTAGAAAGAAAAACATCTATGGAGATGAATACCCAATTGAAAAATTGGAGTGCATTGGACATGTCATGAAGCGCATGGAAACAAGATTACGCCGATTAAAAACTCAATTGAAAGGGCAAATCTTGTCAGACGGTAAGTGTTTAAGTGGAAAAAATCGTTTGACTGAGCATGAAATAGATAACTTACAGTTTTACTACGGATCAGCTATTCGGAGAAATTACACCAGTGTTCAAAACATGCGGCAAGATATCTGTCAACTATTCTCAAATTTTTTTTGTCCTGTTGGTGAAGATTCATGGTGTGGATATAAAAAGGCTGAAGCATCAGGTAAGTCTTACAAACATTAAAATAGTCTTCTGGTCGCTGTTGTAGAAGCAATGCGTGCTATATTTAGAGATCTTTCCCATCCTGATCTGTTGAGAAAATGTTTGCATGGAAAAACACAAAACCCGAATGAAAGTTTTCATAATGTCATATGGTCACGTGTTCCTAAAACACTTCAACAGATTGAAAAACTTTCACTTGGTGTTTATGATGCTGTTTGTTCTTTTAATGATGGTAATGTATCCAAATTAAAAATGCTGCAGAAAATGGGAATCAATCCTGGAGATTATTCGGTAAGTGCCATGAAAATTCTTGATAGAGAAAGGTTAATGAAAGCAGTGTATGCTTTTTCTGGAAGAAATAAGAAAATTAGAAAAGATAAAAGAAAAAGAAAAATAAGGTAAAAACCGGCTACAGTGCAGGATCTTTTTGATGAGGTAAAATTTTATATACCAAAAGCTACTGTTTTCTAAAAATTTTCTTTTCTAAACTGTGTTTTCTCTTTTCTATAAATCTACTGTATGCATGAACTGGAAATTTTTATTTTATAATTCATATATATTCTTGTGTATACTGAAGTGAAATTTTTGAGATATTCCTCAGACATTTAGCTAAAAAGCAGATGTCGTAGCATTGAAAGGGGAAAACTTTTATAAAATTCATTATTTTTCTACTGTACAAAAATTACATTTTTAAACAGGCTGATCAATTTTTTTAAAAAATTTCACTTCTGTATAAAGATAAATGTTTATTTAATGCACACACAAATTTTTAAGCTTTGTGTTCAATAGTTTCTTAGTAAAAGGTACATAAATATATCCCAAAATGCAATGACCTTTTTCGTTGCACAAAACTTGTTACATACCAAAAAACACACAAATTTCCTGTTTAAAAACATAAAATCAGTTTTCTTGTTGTTTTGGATACCATTTACGTAATATTTTAAGAATCCTTTTAATTCTGATACTTTAAGAAATTGTGTTTACATGTGAATTTATAAAACACTAATGAAACTTTTCGAAATGTCGTATAATGATGTATTACAAAAGTCATATTTTCATGTATTGACACATTTTCACATGGTATTTATGATTTATAGTCATCTTGGATGACAATGTATCAGAACAGAAAATTCTTCAAAAATTGATGCATAATTTGAGAAAAATGATGCAAATGCTATAAAATATCTCGATAGATTAAAAGTGAAAAATTCTATATATGTATTTTCTGAGAAATCTAAGTAAAAGAAATAAGTATAAAGTCTTAAACGTTATTGAGAATAAGCTAATATTTAAAAAAATAGTGCAAATATAGATTGTAATTCATAACTTTTTTGAAGTGACATTTTATAATAAAAATGCAATTATCTCAAAACGGTGTTTTTATAAATGCGTGTACATTTTTCTCAGAACTTATTCAACAGAAGCACTTGCAATCTTCACTGAATATTACTGATATGTTAATATATTTACTGAAGTGGAGCTTTTATTAATATACCCATAATATATTTTTGTAAAAGTCGGTTATCGTGAAAAAAAATGACATTTTTCAAAAAACTTGTGATACTTTACGATGCAAGTTTTTGAAAAAACTAAACAATATATTTCAAAAAGCTCACTTCAGTTTTAAAAAAAATGTCTAATTAATATACAGACAAAATTTTAAGTTTGTATATTTAATAGTTTCTGAGTTTCTAGTACATAAAAATGCTCAATTTAACATTGTCGGGATTGGGGGTACCGAATAATCTTAAAAGGCGTATCGGATGAATATTCTTAAAAAATAATTTCTAAAATAACCTTCTTGAATGGCAAAGCAAAAGAAAAGAAAATTAATGAAACAATTCGATCACTAGTTCGAGAGTTTCAGTCACGATCAAATAGTGTACGAGGCCGAAATTGATTACTCCGACATACACTGGTGTGCAAAAATTAAGGACGAAGTCGAAAAATTAGCATATCAGCTGAACGAAGAGCAGAGTGGACAGAAAGACCAATTTAGGAGATTAAGTGAGGTGATGTACGGTAGCACATGCGCAGATATACAGGTAGACGTAATGGGGGAGTGTCTGAGTAGTAAAGCATGTTATCGGTGTAAGATTAGTATTTCTGGCAAAGAGATTGCACACCGTATAGCAGTTAAAATCACACCGAGTTGCTGCCTCAGCGAGAAATGGCAACTAATCAATCTATTAGACGACATCTGGATGCTTTTACCCGAGGTCGAGTCATTGGGAAGTTGGAGGAAGGTCGCAGTGTGACAAGTGTGGCTGCAGAGTTCGGAATAGCTCACAGCATCGTTTCACGACTTCGGAGACAATTTCAAACTACAGGAAAAGCTATCCGGGGGTTCAGTAGTGGTCGTCCACGAGGAACCACACCCGCAGATGACCGGTATATTGCCTTACAGGCCAGAAGAAACAGGCGGCAGACAGCGGGAGAAATCGCTAGACACACGACACAGGCGACTGGACGACCGATATCACGTTTTACCGTGGCCAGAAGACTGCACGGGGGTGGTCTGTTTGCACGACGCCCTGTACGGTTTGTACCACCTAACGCCTGCCCACCGGAGAAGGCGTTCTCTGTGGTGCCGGGAATACCGGAATTGGAGAGAAAAGGAATGGGGACAAGTACTCTTTACAGATGAGAGCAGATTCGGTCTGAGTAGCGATTCTCATCGCATACTCATATGGAGAGAGCCGGGAAGCCGCAATCACCCCTCGAACATCATTGAAAGGGACAGGTATGGAGGTGGCGGTGTTCTCGTTTGGGGAGGCATCATGCTTGGTAGTCGTACAGACCTTCACATCTTCGTGGCAGGTTCAGTCAACGGGACCCGTTATTGTAACGAGATTCTTCTTCCATATGTGCGTCTTTTTAGAGGCGCTATGGGTCCGCAGTTCCTTTTCATGGGCGACAATGCACCATGTCATCGCCCAGTAGCTGCCAAACAGCTCTTAGAGAGTGAGGATATTGAACGTATGGATTGGCCGGAACGATCTCCGGATCTCAATCCCATCGAACATGTATGGGATTTTCTAGGCAGACGCTTGGCAGCTCGTATCTTACCACCAGTAACGGTGCTGGAGCTTCGATTGGCGCTGCAAGACGAATGGGCAGCAATGCCTCAACAACTCATTGACACCCTCATTCTCAGCATGGGCAGACGCTGTGAAACCTGCCTAGCAGTCAGGGGAGATCATATCCCCTACTAAAAACCGGATATTTCTTGCTGGACACCCATCACAGGGATGTTTCGGCCTTCAGTCGCATTGCGCTCCATGCTACTTTTTCAATAAAGCTTCTTTTTATCCCTCTGATTTCTCTTTTAGTAAGTGTTGCTTACATTACTCATGTCCTTACGTATTGGGGATCTTACGGTATTAAATGTGTTGATTTGGAATGCTTTTGTACAAAGTTATATTGAAAAAACCGTCTCGTCCTTAATTTTTGCACACCAGTGTATGTTGGCATTCTCACGGAGTCATAAGACAGATTCGAAACCATAAAAGTACCGGTTCGGAAGAAAAGTATTAAAATCCAACATCATTTTGTCCTAGCTTGCAAGTACTACTTGGAAAACCAGGCACGAATACTGTGGACTAACTCATCCATATTTGATAAATGATTCTTGCTAGAGATTACGGCTAAGTTAAAAGCATTTGGTTTGGGTAGATAAATCCCAGACTGATATTACAGACTCCATACAAATGTACCATAATAGAACAGAAATCGAGAAGTTTTATGAAAATTATCTGGGATTAAGGTGTTATTTCAAGATGGGACCACAATCCAGATATCGCTGTATGTCGTACGGCTTATTAATAAGAGAGACGTATCATTTCGACTTGTATTTGTGTTTTGCTGAGCTGACCTTCGATGAGGGAAAAGACTTTTTCCGTCCCTTGAGTGCATCTAGACGCCTTAGGGTAAAAGAATTATTCTTACGCTGGCCACTACAATTTATATTTGTGGAGATATTAGACCAATTATGGAGTTTTAATTTCTCAATATAATTTTCGAAATATATTGAGATTTATTTTAGAGGAACGTGTAGATAGCAGTTGTGAAGATGTTATATAATTATGCACAACTTGTCGAAAAGATTTGGGCTCCTGCCCCGTTTCTTAAAAAAAAAGTTTGTGAAAAGCAGAATTTTATCCTCTTTCAAAGAAGAGTTGATGACTTTATAAGGCTTTGCCTGAGCATTTTTTTTTTGTCTACGACATGGAGATTGGCACAGTGTAAAGCAAGACTCGGATGGTTTTACTCCAAAAAATAAGGTAGTTTTTATACAATTTTTTAACCTTTTGGTCAAATCCTGAACATACTGAATTTTACTACAAGACTGAATAAAATTTGTTTCAATGTTTATCTGTTGTTTTTTAATATTTACAACCGTAACTTCATTTTTGAACTGTTGAACATCTTCCTTAAAGGAAGGGCGGGGGAGATCGCTTTTTACGTGTGAAGCATTTAAGTCTCATATTTGTGAACGAAAGCCTTAGCTTTTTCTACAAAATTTATCAAAATGTCTAATTAATTGAAATGCAACTCCCTTAGAAAACTTTGGCTTTTGCTTAAGTTAAGAGAGGTACTTGTGTGTATTCTAATATATTGGCCGAGAGGATAAAAATAAACTCCGACTCAAAATTGGCGAAGCAATATCGTAAACAAAATTGGTCGATGTCAGACGTTGACTAATTTTGTTCAATCCTCAAATGCCGCGATTTTGAGCCAATAGTTATAAACTGTTCCCACACATGTTTAGAAGAAATAAAATTTTCTTGGGGGCGTGTGCTTAAAACTTTTTTATAGATTGAACAGTTTCCGCACACGCTCATAAATAACCAAAGGTATTTTTGTTGGGTGGGAGCACTTAGTTCTGAAAATTTAACGACTTTCATTATATTGTAGATGACATTATAAATGCTTTCAGTTGGCACTTTTAATAAAATATTTAAAATTTATTGTAGATTAACAATTTCCTTGATATGAATGTTGTTGGCGTGAGACACAACAACAGTTGGCATGAGAGTTTCCAGAGCCTGAGACAGGCTGGACATCTACACGACAGATGGCGTCACCAGCCATCTTCACTCTCACAATTTAGGCATGGACTGGACTGGAAGGGAGGGAAATATTCCCCAGAACCCTGCACCCGTGTTTTATACTACAACCACCCAATAGAATTTTGGACCCCCTGATTTCACTAGCACATATCCATGTGTACTCGGAGGATATTTGGTGGCATCGGGAATCGAATACAGGCCTTCCGGTTTGTAATCCGACGCTCTGACCATTAGGCTACACACAGTCCCCTGATACGAATAAAATTACATTTAGAAAAATTAAAATTGAATATTAATGATCTAAATTTTTGCATTCTTGTTTGGGTTAGAAGCTCGACCAATCATTGAGTTAAAAAAAAATTCGTATTTCGAACCTAGGTCGGAACGTTAAGAATCAGGCGCTCTATCACTGAACCACTAGAGATGAATTGTTTATAACAAGTTATGTTTTTCATTTTGATGCTGCTGCGGTCTTCACCAAAGGACCCATTTCTCGTTGGGAACGAGAGACGTCTCAACGGTCAAGCAGTTTCTCGTGGGAAAGTATCTCAGGGTGGACACCCTGGAGCTGATATTCTAAAAGTCAACCTCTGACCTACCTTCATATAGCCGACAATAAAGTGCCGACGCAGTTCCCACGCAAAGAGGGACTTGAACCAATAGAAAAATGGATTTTCAGAGCTATTGAAATTGACTTTTTAACGTTAAAAGGCGTATCGGATGAATATTCTTCAAAAATAATTTCTAAAATAACCTTTCTAAATGACAAAGCAAAAGAGAAGAAAATCCCCGAAACAATTCGATCACTAGTTTGGGAATTTTTTTATAGATATTCAGCCGCGCGATTAGATAGTGAACGACGCCGAAATTGATTTCTGCGACGTATATTGGTATTCTCAAGTAGTCATAGACTGATTTGAAACCGCAGAAGTACTGGTTCAGAAGGAAAGTATTGAAATCCAACATCGTTTTTTCCTAGCTTGCAAATACTACTTGGAAGACCAGGTACGAACTCTGTGGACTAACTCATCGATATTTCATAAAATGATTCTTGCTAGAGATAACGGCTCGGTTAAAAGCAAATGATATTGGGTAGATAAATCCCAGACTCAGGATATTAGACTCCATACAAATGTACCATAATAGAACAGAAATCGCGAAATTTCATGAAAATTATCTATTATTAAGGTGTTATTTTAAGAAGTTAGGACCACAAGCCAGATATCGGCAACTGTCGTACGGCTTATTAGTAGGAGAGATACATAATATCGACTTGTATTTGTGTTTTTCTGAGCTGACCTTCGATGAGGCAAAAGACTTATTCCGTCATTTGAGTGCATCTAACGTCCGTATTCACCGCTAACCTGACCACCGGTTAGAGGAAGGAAACCTGGGTTTCGCCGAAAGTGCAATTCACCATCGCAAGTTAATAACTTAGCTCCGGGTCAGGTCAGAAAATTCTAACCTGGGTCACAGCCGGGTTAGTTTTAACCACGCATGCGCAGTATGCGAGTTTTCGAGTGTTTAACAGTTTTAAAGCTGTTTGAGTTCGGATTTCTTCATGTCTTATGATGAATGTTGTGAAATTTCCCCAATTTCGCATCTACTTTATTCAAAGTATTCTACATTATCCAGAAGAGAGAGGATATTAAAAGAAAAAAGAAATGTATGTGAAGAAATGGACGGCTACGAGTTTCTCAAAACGCGGTATGTAAATCTAATTTTTTTTGTTTTTATGATAAATTATTCCAAATAATTAGAAATTTTTCTTGAAGTGATGCTATGCTAAGCAAAAAGTTAGAATACATAATTATCTTTCTGTTGGCTGTTTAATATAAGTAGCTTGTAACATAAATGACATGTTGAATTGGTCAGCAAGAATTAGCATTCTAATAGCAAGAAAAAAAACATTGTGATCTTATGAGATTTATGTGTAAGAGGCTTTTTATTTCCTAATATTAATTATTTGACTTGGACATTTGTGCTTCCATGCTTTTGTGGTATTATCTAGAAACATTCCCTTAATCTACAGCTGATCTAAGCGCCTTAGGGTAATGGAATTATTCTTACGATGGCCACTATAATATATATTTGTGGAGATATTACACCAATTATGGAGTTTAATTTCTCAGTACAATTTTTCGAAATATATTGAGATTTATTTAGAGGAACGCATAGATAAGAGTTGAGAAGATGTTAATTATGCACAACTTGTCGAAAAGATTTGGGTACGCAGTCCCGTTTCATATAAAACAGTTTGTAAAAGGATAAATTTATGCAAAAGTAGAGCTACTTTCACAAAAAAGTGTTGATGACTTTATAAGGCCTTATTCGAGCAATTTTTTTGTCCACGATATGGAGAATGGTGCAGTATATTGCAAGACCCAGATACTCTAAAAATAGGGTTAAACTCTAATAGTTTACTCTAAAAAATAGGGTTAAAAATTGTATAAAAACTACCTTCAGATCAAATCCTGAAGTTACTGGATTTTACAATAAGACTGAATAAAATTTGTTTTAATGTTTAACTGTTATTTTTTAATATATATCCACAATTTATTTTTGAACTGTTGAACATCTTTGAAGGAAGGGGAGGAACAAGATCTTACGTGTTAAACAATTAAGTCTGGTACTTTTGTAGAAAAGGCTAAGGCTTTCGTTCACATTTATCATAATATGCTATTGAATTGAAATGTAACTCCACAGAAACTTTGACATTTGATTAAGTTAAGAGTGGTACTTGTGTGTATATAATGATGGGTGGCTTGGAGGCTGGAAGCTTAGATGCTGATCGGTTTGAAGTGGTCCCTAAGACACATGTAATTTGTGTATTCCCCTTGTTTTTTGTTGACAGGATGTTG
>BMAO01011024.1:0-21682 GCA_019973975.1 Trichonephila clavata | reverse complement strand
GTACATTTTTTTGTAGATGATTCAGCACACTCAAACAAGCTTTGGTTACCTGTTTTATACTGCTCGGAGAACGACATTAAACGCCCGCAACCGGCTATACGTTTCGTTACGATCCCGCAATTACTTCTTGTGCGCTAATTTTTTTGTCTATGATTGTACTTCTTATTATATTTTCTAATAATAAATGCTTTTAAAATATTGTGCTTTTTGAATCATGTTAATGTATTTGATAAATCTCTGAATTGTGGCTCTCATAAATTGTTTCCAATTTGTTATTTATTATTGTGAAGGGATTTTTTCCAGTATAGAGCAAGCCAATAAATTTGAGGAATGAACATGAAAAAGAAACTTATTTCTCTTCCAATAAAACGTTTTCTTTTAAAACAGGGTTTAATTTTCAGTAATGGTCAAATCGTATACTGGCTAATACACTATTGTTTTATTTTGATTTTCCCCCCGAAAAATTGGATTTTTTAATTTTATTTTAGTAACACTCACTGAAGTAAGACTTTATTAAAACTGTGCATTAATGTTTTATGAAGAGATTTAAAAGTTTTCTTTAAAAATTTAATGTTTCTTCTTATTAATGAGAGGCTGTCAAAAGCAAAACTTCTCGAACTTACTGTAAGTGGTAACCACAAAATTGTTATGAAAAGAACAAAAACGCACAAATTATTAACTATACATAGAAATGAGATGGATATATGAATAGTCGTATCACAATAAAACGTTTCGGAAAATAGATAAGTTTTCCCAATACATATTATATCTTACTGCCTCGATATCTATTGGTTTTTGTAATAATTAATGGATAATTTTTCTAACAACTAAAAGGTAATGTAACTGTTTGGAAAAAAAAATTGTTTTTTTTGAATAATGGAGAATAATAATTTTTCTGTCTTTGAGCCAGTATTATAATAAAAAAAATACACTGTATTATTCATTTTAATAATATAAGATTAAAAATAATAAAATATAACAGTTTTTAATTGGCCATATAGTTTATATTTTGCATCAATTTTTATGAATCGTACTTAAAAGTCGTAACATTTTATTAAGATTCTAAATTCTCCAAATTCTGAAAAATTGACTTTTTGGTTAAAAAGTTCCCTAATTTTAATGTTCATCAATGAAAACTGTATGCACTTTATTTTCTTCTTTTTTATCTTTTCAAGTCACCTCCCAGCACATATTAGCTCGGAATACCAGCAATATACTTCAACTCAACTCAAATTTGTATAAGCTAAAGCTTCTTTTGCAAACAGTGGTGAGTGATCCATTTGTTATCAAAAATGCTAGTTTTATTTTTTATTGTGTTTGAAAAGAAAAAAAGTCATGGCGAGGTTCATTGTTAATTAAAATTGAGGCTATTTTAAGATTCATTCATGAGTATCCCATTTCATTAGACTTGGGATACATCTATCAATTACTACATTTCATGTATTGACAGATCTATTACACTATAAATATTTCCTTATATCATTCTATTTAAAAGTTAAGTGCGAGTTTTAAAAAAAAATTGCATTTCCTCTTACAATCGGTCATCTTTACCAAACCCTTCAGAGCATCATTTAGAGCACGCGCGCGATTGGAACGGTTCATCATTTCAAAATCTTTCAATTATTTCATAAGGCGATTTATTGTCAGTCACTTTAACACTTTTTTTTAAATACTTGGGGGAAAATACTTAGTATCATTACATTTATTTACTCACTTAACATTTCAACATTTATAAAGAAAACAAACAAAAAAACGGTTCTTATAAAAAGGCGATTAAAAAAAAATTTTTTTTCAAAAATAATTACTGCTGGAAACATAATGGTTAGCATTTGTATAGTTCATGATTTGATAAACAGTGTATTCGATTTTATTTTTTTTAAAAAAATGTGCTTCGTTAGCTTACAGTTTCTAAATCGTTTTATTTGTTACAGAATTAAAATTATTAAAAGAATTAAAAGCTGAGAAATATTAAATCCAAAATGGTTTAAATTCTTTGAGTCTTCTCAAATATGAATAGACAAAGTAATTACAACATGCATATAAAAACAGAAATAAGTACATTTAATTAATATATTTCTAACAGATATCAATTTCTATAAAAACTAAGACTGGGAAAACAGAAGAAAGTTTTTTTATTTTTTATTTAAACAAATAAAAATAAAATTATTTGCTAACTGGGATGCTGTTTGTATGAGTAATATATTTAAAGTAACTAATTTTTTCAGTTTTCTTGCAATCTAAGTAAAGACGAAACTGTCATCATAAAAGATAGATGTGCTGGTAAAATTAAAATATGTTGAAACTCACTTCGTGATTAATGCCTATATAAAACTATACAAACTTAATGAAAATTTGCTTATTTTAAGAAATAAAAAAATTAGAAATAGTTTAAAAGACGATGTTATTTTATATGCTCATTTATATATTCTAAAATATATCTTCCTTTATATATCTTTATAATATTTTAGAGATATATAATACAAAAGGTGTAAGTAGAGCGTTATTGTTCCTGGTTTAAATACTAATTAACTATTTTAAAATTTTAATTAGCAATATTTGAGAAAAATATATGTTTAAAAGTTAAATATTTAGTCATTAAGTAGCGAGCAAAATTGTTCACGTTTTTCACATATACATTTTTTTTCTTAGATTTCATATTTTTATTATATTTTATTGTAATTGAAATATTTAAAAACACGCTAGAGTTGAATCAATTTCCTTTCATGAAACTTTTAAAATTTCTAATGGGCAGTGGATTTGCGTTTTACCATTGCAGACCCAGTACATTTCCTGGGTGCTGATATATCTTTTAAATGTGGCACCATACAGGTGGCAAACCAAACCCTGAAAGTCGCATTGATGACTTGTTTCCTCCCTGACGAGGCGAAATTGTACAAGGAATTTAATTTTGCCGAGGTCACCAAAGCCAAACAGGCACTAAAATGATTTTTAAGCTATCTCTTGAGATATAAAAAAAAAGAGAGAGAAATCTAAAAAAATTCTTTGATATTGACTTAAATTGATACTTAATGAAAAATGTTCTACAACTGATCATTCAGAAAAGAAAAATCAAAATTTATTATAAACATCAGACAAATGAATCACAGCTTTTTTTATTATTGGGGAACAGTAATGCATGTTGCGCAATGTCTGGTTTTGGAAGTGCAAGCTATCTATATAAATTTTGATGAAAAGACTCTTCAAAGTATAATTTAGACAAGAATTAAATCACGGGATTAGTTATTTTAATCATGAAATTTCAGGATTTGAAGAAATACAGGAATCTTGGGGCGGCAAACCCTAACTGAGAGATAAATACATAAGTTTCATATTGAAAGAGACCAGTACCAACATCATTTGTGCCTTATTCAAAGTTTATCTTGCACGAGGTACTACAGTATATTTGTATATTTATATATTAAAAAATGCATCATAATTCAAAATTAAAAGCATAATTACCTGTTGCTATTTCATACCAGCTAAATGTAAGAGATTGATTTATACCAATTTACGCTGACCAATTTCTTCGAAAACGAGTCTGTTAATGGCAGAGAGATCCAGAGTAAAATAAAACATCTCCCTGTAGCCAGATATCTTCCAAAAATTCTAATTACCTTTGTCCCCTTTAAGTTAGATGGCACTGGACATTTTGTGGGTCCTTTCTGATCTCACTCACGACGGGGAGAAAGTCAAGGTAACAGAACACCTTCGAAGAAAATTTTTTGAATTAACCTGAATTTTGCCTGTTAATGCATATTTTATGACCTTATGGGTCTTTAAAATCAGAAAAACACCCAAGTAAAGTCTTATTAGTGCACATTTTTTCTGTGAAAGGGGTATTTTATGAAAAAATAAGCAAAAATAAGACTTTACGCAAAACATGATAACTGAAAATAAAATAAATATATTGACATTTTGTAAATTGAATAATATAGCATACAACCTTATCTAGGGAATAGACACTTATTTTGGTAATATAACCGTTACGTGAGAAGCTATTGTGTTTCGAGCTTTTTAACGTTGAAATTTTCTTTAAAAGCTATTGTAATTTTCACTTTATTGCTGTATAAAAAAATGTCTACTCAACATAAAATCTTAAGAGAGGTCTATTCCCTGTATTAGTATTTAAAAAACATATACATAAAATTTTTATTTCATCCAAGCATAACTTTTTGAGATATTGTGTTTTGCGGTAAGAAAAAATGTAAAAAAACTCATTTTGAGAAAACGACAAAAATAACATTAAACTGATCTGATTACAAGAAAAACACTTACTTTCTTATTAAAATGCACCAGATTTATAATTCTCTCCATCTTTAACTTCTAAAACAATATTTTTTTTCTTTTTAAGGGCTCTTAAAATTTTCCTATGTTTCTTTGTTTTGGGGTCTGCGTTATGAATCGATTCACGGATTCTGCATTTATCTAAATGTTTATATCCCCGTAAGGTAAACACCCCAGGATTTTCAATATTCATCTTATTCAGAACTTTGAGGCACCCATTTAATCCCTCATTGAAATGTATAACAGCATCATACGACCCAAATTTAATTGTTTTGAGCGAAACAAATACTTCTTTCGGAACTTTTTGCCAGACTATTCCGTTAAAACACTCATTTGCATTTTGCGTGCTTCCATGTAAGCACTTACTTAATATCTGTTTGTCGCATAGTTTTAAATATACTGGTTTAATTTTATTTAAAACATCATTTGATAAACCAGCATATTTTGTGGTACATATTGTTCCATTTGCCACCCCCCGCTGAAAATAACACCAGCTGTCTTTCCCTATTGGGCACTGACCATGCATCGGTTTCTTATCACTTGATGCACAGTGATATAACGCAGCAATTACATTTTGCTGCATGGCATTTAAGTTACCGACATTACTGCGCACAGCAATTCCGCAGTAATTTTGAAGTCGGTCGATAAAATTATCAGTTAATTTGCCTTTACCAGACAGTCCTTTAGTTTTTGTTTTTAGCTTTCTTAGACGCGAGCCCACTCTCTTTTGTACATGGCCAATGCACTCAAACTTTGTCACACTGTTCATTCCATAAGTGTTTTTCACACTCATGAAAGCTTTTGAGTCACCATCTCCATAATATTGCGTTTATTGAAGTCTGCGGTTTTTTTCTGAACGAAGAAATATTCGTGAAGCCCCCACAATTTCCATTTTTGACGAAGATCCCGTGAAGTTACACTGACATATGTGGTCGGCCTTTGACGACTCGTATTCAGAGTTTCTTGGCATAGTCTGAAGTCTCTTACATGTAGGACAGTAGGACGACATAACTTCTACGTCTAACACCTTACCAGTATCAACTGATATTGCAGCAACACAACCATTCATAGACGTATAGCCTCTACGCTGCCATGTGCCATCCACAGATATGCCACATTTTACAAAATCAGATGAAAAATTTTGTTTTATATCCACAATTTCAGTAGCAGCTTTTTTCATGGATTCCTCAGCTACTTCCTGAACCACTTTTAAAAGCTTTGCTTCCTGATTTTTGAAAGCAGTTTTTGTCAGTCGAGGCAAATTTAAAGTTGAGCATAATTTAAATGCACCAGCAAAACCCTTGCCTATCTGCCGCATACCATATACTAGCCTGGTATTTATGACTGGTGCATTTACAACTTTTTTTGATGAAGCAAATGCAAAGAAAAAGTCACAGCATTTACATTTTAGTGTAAAATGAGAGCATAATCCATACATGGAATCCTCAAAAAGCTCTACTTTTTCAGCAAAACATTTTGGGCAGCAAAGTTGAGAAAATGCATCCACAATAAGCTCAAGATCAATGATTCTGTTACCAAACAGAGGACCAGGCATTTCTTCTGCATTTGACATACTCTCATTTCCCAATTTTGAAGAACTAGCAGTGCATTCAGGAACAGGTGTTGAATTGCTGTTATTTTCGGAAATTTTTGTGTATTTATTTCCAAAAAATTGTCTCTTACGCTTTTTAGCAATACTTTTAACCATTTTCAAGCAAAAATAAAACAGAATAGAATTATTTTTTAACTTTCTACGCTGTCGATTCTTTCAGTATGAAAATCAAACATATATGTAAACTAAGTCACTAAACAACAAATTTGATGCCAGATTTCATACACAAAAAAGGAAACATTTATTTCCAAATACATTTATATTTATTCTCAAATATTCTATTTTAATTTCTGACAAAATATTTGTATATTAATTTTCATATTTCATGTCATATACCATGAAAGAGAAACGTAAACAAACAATTTTGGCCACTTCCGGTTAGCAGAAAGGCATTTCCGGTCAGAGAAATTCATGATCAAGTAATATTAAAAAAGCTGTAACTTGGCTTCTAATTAAGCTAGAAACAAAATTTTTACAGATTTAGAAAGATAAAAGATTGAATTTTAATATTTGATCAAAAATGAAAAATCGATATTTTGACCGAAAATTGAGTTTTAAAGGTGTTCTGTCACCTTAAAGAAAATAAGAGAAAACATATCAAATTTCATGGTTCAACATTCCGCCTCGAACCCTTCAAGGTTCAACACGCAAAAAAATTGACATTAAACTCATCGGTAAAAAAAATAAGAATAAGATACATTAAATGTAATACCAGATTCACAATTTTTTGAATTAAATTTTGAAATTCTTTTTCAGACAAAAATTAAATCCCGGGATTAGTTATTCTAATCCCGGGATGTGAAAAACCGCCGGGATCCCGGGGTTGCAAACACTAGTCCAAATTCCAATGTGACCCAAGCAGCTCCTATCCACATCTTGGCTTGTATTGGTTGCCATAAGAGCCAGCTGCTCTCAAGTCCCGCTACAGTTCTTCAATGTTTAAGAAGGCACGGGTTCTCTCCTGGACTTGATTTAGATGTTTCTGTCGATCAAGTGGGATAAGGAACAAAAACAGAAGTCGTACAATTAAGTCCCGTGAATAAATGCTCTATTCTTAATTGCTCTGCAACAGTTCAACTCACTTATGATCTTCAAAAATTGTGAACTGGAATCTATTCCCAATATGTCACATATTCTGAAGTTTTTTTTTTGTTGCAAAAACTGTTACTCGAACCCAATCTAGAAGGTACATGGTTGGTGTTGCTTTCAAAGATCCTCCTGTTTTTGGCGCTTCTCAAGTGAATGTTTTAAAACGATTCCAGTTTTTAGAATGTAAACAAAAATCCTAAACTTATGCTTACAAGAATCTTAAAACATAATAATAGGGAGAGGCGAAAGGGGGATGAGAATGTGTGAGAATTACATTAACATCGCACTATAAAGTTATAGGAGAGCTATTGGCGACAGACCTTGTAATATTCAACCTCTGTCAAGTAACGAGGTTGGCAGATGTGTGTGAGTTGTACAACCTTCTAACTACCACACTATACCAACGAGAGTACATTGAGCCTTGACAGAGTTAACCTGCATTGATTATTAACTATAGATCTTGTACTGTGTCCACGACAGGGGACAGAGATGTTGTAGACAAATCTTGGTTAACCCCAAGCATGTTAACTTTCAAACAATCTTTCGGAGGTTTAATCCCCATGATCCTAATATCGGTTACAGACTGCTGACTGTAGTTTACGGCCCGGGTTGCCCCCCCCTTTTCTAGCTATAAGGACATTATATCAGTTGTCAAGGGGCTATGCATTCGAGATTTCAACAGCATCTCGCAAAATCTTGAAGAATTTCTCTATGTTGACAATCTTCTTACTGGAGCTCACTCGGTTTAAAAAGCTAGCCAATTAGTTGATGACTTAAACAGAGTTTTAGCAAAAGGAGGCTTCACCCTCAGAAAGTGGACTTCTAATTGTTCATCGATTCTTGAAAATCTTCCAGAGGAACTTGTAGAGTCTAGTTCTTTGAAGACTCATCTCAAAAGATTCTTGGTTTAGTTTGGAAGTATTTGACGAAGTAACGTGAATTTTTAAGATATCCTTCAAAAGTCGTACATACAAAGCGACAATTACTATCTACGACAGCTTGCATTTTTTTGATCCTTTGGGATTTTTATCTCTCCCCCCCCCCCTTCCCCGTGATTATTTTAAAAATTATGATGCAAGGACTTTGTAAAGAAAAAATACCATGGTCCTGTCTCAAATTCCATTGGGGAGATGTAGAAAGAGTTGTGCTTTTAAAATCAATTGATATCCCATAGATATTTGAATATACAATCAATATCCAATTCACATACAGAACTTCATGGATTTGGTGATGGTTTGGGAAAAGCCGATGCTGCAGTTACGTACACTTCTTCCCCACGATGAAATTTCCATAAGCTTCAGTGCATCTAAAAACAAGAGAAATCCTCTAAAACACATTACTTTGCTCAGAATTGAATTTGCGCTGCCTTTTTACTATCTCTGTTGTGTTCTACGATACCCGAGATCATGCCCATCTCTTTAGAAAAAAGTATATTTGTGGTCGAATTCTCTCTCTCAGGTAGATTAAAGTTGGATTTATTTATTTCCTTCAGTAGAGGGGAGAATTTGTGACTAAAAGGGTTAGTCAAATCAAATCATGTGACGGATCTATACTGTTCCTTCCACTAACCCCTTGAGGATTTCTTTTTTGGGCCTTCATTTGTTCAACCAACTTTCTCCGTGGAAAGAGTGTGATTATGCAAATTAAGTTTAATATATATATTCTGTATTCGCGAGGTTTGAGAATTAGTGAAGAGAGGATACATTGGAAGTGAAGTGAGAATAGCTTGGATGTGAAGTGAATAGATGAGAAGCTAGCAAACTGGCAGTAGTACGTATACGTAAACAATGTACGACGCGAGAAGTTTGAAATTCGGAAAGTACTTAGTTACACTATTGGAGAAGTGTTTACGGCCACATCTAAAAGATTAAAGGATTGCAAGAGTTCAGGTACTGTGATCTTATTTCAAGTAGAAGTTGGAGAAGTAAATTATTAGCACGCTTCTAAAATAAAAACAAGCTTTGTATAAGTTATCGTAAGGATAGATTTGCAGGAGCGTATATGTTATCCCCACGCTATCTTGCCTCACCTTAGTCCTCTAATTGATCAAATTTATCTTAATTAGAGTGTTATTTGTGCCTGTGTTGAATATAGAGATGAACAATTATTTATCATGTCGTCTGATCATTTAGTTCCTCCCACACATCTAAGGAATAAGGAATGCAAATTCTTTATAATCACTAGTTCCCCTAGTAGTATGGACTTATGTAGATAGATCTTCAAATTGTTTTGATTCAACAATTTTAATTTAATTGTATTTAAATATGCCTTCACAATAAAATACAGTTACACCAAAACAGGAATATAATGTAATTTCACATGGAATATAAAGTGATTTCTGTTGAAAGTCGCACAAATCCGAGATAAATACACCAGAGTAAATAAAATAGAAATAAATTATTTTGCTTGAGTGGCCCGGTACCATTTGATCCAAATGCTGGTTAATGACCCGGGAGATGGAGAACACTAGTCTAAAGCATAGATGGATTAGCAGTGGATTGGTTGGTCGGTGGTTTAAATAAACACTCCTGCAAAGATCAACGGCTAATTGCCTTAGAAACTTATGACAATTTTTGGAATTTTTCAGGTAAAAGTTAGTTCACCTACGTGGTTTATATTTAGCGGCAGTCGAGGTTCAAGGTTCTCATGCTCGCGAGATGTGGAAGTTCTGAGCATGAGGTGCTAATTCAGGTGTCATTCTCGTCACTTTCTTGTGTTTTAACGCCGCGTGGCCAAACGCTTATTAACATCAAAGTTGCTAAATAAAATAGAGCAAAAATGCACGTTTTAAAGTAACTCTAAGAAAATATTTAAATATATTACTAATTAACTATGCTCAAAACCATAGAAATGGAAAAATATAACCAAATTTACAAATAAATCAACCAATTTCTAATTTGAATTTTATTTGATTTTTTCTTCCCGTCGCACTACAAAGCTTCTCAAATATTTAACATTAATTATACAAATGTTTACTACTAATTTTTTGTCGTCAGATGTATTAAATATATCAGAAACATTTTAACTGAACCACAGAAATTGTCTTAAAACTTATTTCGTGTTACATATGAAATGAATTTCCTACACATTTTTAATGAAAGATCCGATTTCTAAACCTTAAATTAAATTAGTTTTTCAACGCAGAGATTTTTTGAATTACTACTATTGCAAACGATTTCAAGAAAGTAATTTAAAAAAAAATTTAAGTCAATTCCTACTTTGAATGGATGAATAGAAAGTATTTTATTAACAATTGAAATTTTGAACAAGATTATATTATATGTATATATATATGAAACATTTCAACGACAACTATATAATTCAAAGTACGGGGTTTAATTCATAGGGAGAACACTGGAACAGATCCCTGACTTACGAAATAAGACACATGACGAGCGACAGCGAGTTATCGCTTTTACTCATTAGAAATGGAATGGAAAAAATGAAAGAGACACGATGTGAAAAAACCCCAAGGAGGGGGATGGACAAGCGGTCGTGGGAGAACCAAACAGGGAGGCCGGAGGCGTGGCCTAAGACCGACTGAGGTAGAAAGGCTCATTCGAGCGCACTCTGCAAAAGACTGCATGCACCCTAGAGTACGACGCACCCATGAAGTGCGCTAATTGCTCCGGGCAACATGCAGCCAATTGGCGGCGCTGCCCAAGATACCGCCAACGCGAAAAAAGGTAGAAACTAAAATAAAAACGCGAAGAGCAAAAATGCACAAAATGTGCAACCCAAACCTCAGGCACCGCGCCCGGATATTTCGAACGCGCGCCGTGTCAGCCCTAAAATTGACTACGCTTCCGTAGCTCAAAATAAAATTCCTCAGGAGCATTCTAGCCCCCCTTCTACTAGCGTACCCCCCGAACGCCGGCCCCTAGTAAAGATGCCAGCATAAACGCCGGCCTTCTAAAAGACCTGCTAATCCTTTTGAGGATACTCAATGCGTGGACAAACAGGTCTTCTGTAAAGCATTCAAAAATTCTTTACCTGCGCTCCGCACGGCATCTGCGGACGTAGATAAAACCTACATTATTTTTGAAGCCTATTGCAGGCTTCGTTCCCTCCCGGCCTAACTTTCCCAGCACACGTGCAGAATACCCTTAAAATTGGATTTTGGAACGCAGGTTCCTTGCGTAACAAGATCCAAGAAACCCGTGATTTTGTTCATGAGCAAAACCTTGACTTGTTTTTGGTTCAAGAAACCTGGCTCCAACCAGGTATCAACTCCCAGATCGCTAACTATCGTCTCTACAAAGACGATAGAGTTAGTATTTTTCATCTCAGGCCACAAGGCGGCACTGCTATATATTGTAAAAATGAGATCGTTCACAACAGTGTCCCCCTTCCTAACATGCAAGGAATGGACTCCACTGCTGTGCAAATTAAGGGGACATAGTACCTTTCGAAACCAAAAATTGTACATTTTGACATACTTCTTCGATTCAACATAAATCAATAAATTTTGCATATTCTTATGATTTTTTTTTACAAATTGTTCAAAACAGTTCAAAGTTTAAAATACTTAATCAATTCTTGCTTTTAAATTAATACATTTTTTTTAACAGCACAAAATATGCACACAAAAATTTAAAAATAAAAATTACTTACCTTCTGTTACCCGCAAGATAACTTTTGAAAGATGTACAGTAGAACCTTCATTTATGTACCAAATTAAAGCTAAATAATGCCTTAATTCTGTAAACCTCAAATTTTAAATTTCTACCACATTTAAAAAAATTAAAAAATTTAGATATCATAAAATTTATAATTAGTAATTTTTTTTCCATCTATCATGTTATAAAATAAAATCTATTCACCGTATTAACAAAACTGAGGTTCACAGAATCATAAATGATAAGAACAATAACCACATAAAATTTTAGAACTCTACAATCAAAACTTTTTTTTTAATCTTGCGGGAAAGTGTGAAAATTACAAACTGAGAAAATCACGTTTAAACATTGCATTATAATTTTGTTCCACAAAATACAATTTTTGAATACTTAAAATGCACCCGCCTCATATGTTACACCTTCTATTTCAACAAAATGCTCATGCATGGCTTTTTTTCGCATTCTCAAAGCCCTACGAGCATCTAATGTTGAAGATCTAGACTTTATTTCGGCTTCTTTTATTCGAGCTTTATCACACTGAAAAGCATAAGTGACAGAAAAATGCCCTACTTTACAACCCAGATGTTTCATAATATCCAAGCGACCAGCCATTCCATCATTATACATTACAACTGCCTCATTCACTGCAATATCAACTATTCTCTTAGAAGATCCTGATGTTTTCGGGCAGTATTTCCAAACCGTAGAGTTGAAAGATTCATTTGAATTCTGAGTCTTTCCCCCTAAACATTTTTTCAATAACTTAGGTGAGGATAATTCTGCAAATATTGGTTTTATTGCATCCATAACAGAGGTTGGCACATTGCTGTTATGTTTGTATGATTCATTTTCGGAGTATTTCGCCTTTTGATAACCACACCATGAGGACGCACCAACTGGGCAGAAGTAATGCATTGGTTCTTCATCTGTAGAGCGGTAATGGCAATAAATGGCCCAAATGGATTTACGCATATCATCTGCGGAGCTGCAGTTCTCACGTATAGCATTTCCATAGTAAGTAGTGAATTTATCTATTATTTTATCTGTCAGGCGATTTTTCCCACTTATACTTTTGCCATCTGATAGCTTTTTGCCACGATTCATCAGTTTCAACTTACGAAGTCTGGCACCCATCCGCTTCTGTATATGACCAACACATTCAATTTTTTCTAAATTGTACAACACCGTACTTTGCAGCTCTGGGAATGTTTTAGTGTCACCGTCACCAATATATTTCACATATTTGGCATTTCTTTCCAATACGGAACGTCTAAAAATTCTCTTCATTCCTTCCACTTCCATTTTATTAGAAGAACCAGAATGATTTTTCACGCAATGTGGTTCATGACTTTTTTTCCATTTTTCATATGCTATTCCACATTTCGGACTTTTCCATTGATCACAGCCTTTGCAATATGATGATAAAACTTCGACATCAATAACTTTTCCTGTAATATCACCAATAATGCTGCAGACACCAATGCGAGATGTATGACCCCGAGTTTTCCAAGTTCCATCACCACTAACACATATTTCATTTGTTTCGGATGCTGCAATCTCTTCTTTTGCAGCTTTGTTCATTGAAGAAACAGCTACAATGGAACCAGCAGATTTTATATTATTCAAAATCCTATCATAGGACTTTTGTGAAACCGGTGGAGGCAAATCCATCACCGAACAAAAGGTTTTAATTCCACGTAGACCAACCCCTAGTGTACGCATAGCATATGTAATGCGAGTGTTTATTTCATAGTCGTGGTTACTTGACTCAAACACTGGTGAACTTTTAAAAGTTGATTGCATAGCACATGAATCACAATCAATGTAAAATTCTGATACTAGTCCAAACAGAACCTTTTCTTTCAAAACTGCTTTTGAGCCACAGTAAAAGCATATTAAATATTTTGATAATTCTTCTAAAAGAATGTCTAGATTTATCAATCGATAACCCTTACTTTCACTGGAGTTGCTTTGATAGGAACCGCTATCCAAACACAGTTTCTTAGATGAAGCTGATGACACATCGATGCCTACCGGTTCTAACGTTTCGTTTTTAGAATGTTGATTCCCACAAAAATGCCTTTTCTTTCTTCTATAATCCGTAGATCTTCTAGCGGATTTACTACTCATATTAATATATGCACAAGTATGAATTATCAAATAAAAATTAATGATTACTCAATACTTTTTCGAAAACTATTATCAAGGAAGGCAGACTTAGCAAGCAAAAACAATGCAGTAGAAATACAAATGTAAATAAACATCTGCTTGAATTCGAAATGTGTTGAGTTGTAGATATGCTTCTCCAATCAAAAGACAATTATAAATAAAATTGAAAATTTAAGAAAAAAATGCAGTTTAATATTACAGGTCGAAACCGAAACTAACGGAATAGCGGTTTGTTTACATTCCATTTAAAGAGCAAAGTCTCTTTAGACATTTACATTTTTTCCTGTACTGAGCGTAATAATTATCGGATTTTGACGCGGTTTGTTTTAAAATGCTCCAAACAGTTCAAATTATTTTTTAAAAATATTTTTGAAAAATCGATAAATTGATGGGTTAAAGGTACTATGTCCCCTTAAAATTAATAATTTCTTACCCATTAACATTATTTCGGCATATGTCAGAGCGACAAATCGCCGTCAATTCCCTTCGGAGGATTTTAAAAAGATTTTTAATTCCGGAAGCAATCTAATCGTCCCTGGTGATTTTAACGCAGCTCACACGAGCTGGCACAATGCCAGGTCGACTAGATTTGGGCAGCAACTCTTCAATCTTTCTCGCAACCTTCGGGGAGCGAAAATTGCTGCCCCCCAATCCTACACGCATGCTCCCAGACCGGGCCAAAGCGGATCTATCATCGACCTGGCTGTGTTTAAGCACATCCCTTTAGTATCAGAGTCATTAACGATCTCAGCTCTGATCACTATCCTGTTATCTTAGAATTTAACTTAAATACCTCTCTCATTAAAAATCCAGAGCAATTAATCACCAACTGGAATAACTTTAAATTTGTCCTAAACAATAAATCCCTCCCTCTTTCGACCTCACCAGCGAAGAAAATATAGAGTCGGCCATTGGTCAACTCAACCAAAATTTTTCCGAAGCTTTCGCTGAGGCTTCAAAACCAAAATTTTACAATCCTCCGAAGTTTCTCTCCCCTGAAGTTAAACTCAAAATTCGTCAGCGCAACCGGCTGCGGAAAATAATATTGGCAACGAAATAGGTGCCCTGACTCTTATTCTGAATTCCGTAGCCTCAGTCGTGAGATCGCAGACATCCAACACCATTCCCGCTCGCAGTGGGAAAAACACATTGAGGCGCTCTCGCCTTTAGACAACACCCTTTGGAGGAAATCCTCCCACTTACGTAAGCCTTTTCAAACAATTCCCCCCCCCCTTGTGGGGTCATTGGGCAGTACAGCTATCGCTCTCATTGAAAAGGCGGAAGCGATAGCGGATAGCTTGCAAACTCAATGGACGAAATTCACACAAGGCAGACGCCAAGCGGGAATCACGTGACAAATTGGGCAACAATTGCACGTGTTTTGCATTACCGTTGTAGAACCGTATAAGCAAATTGTTGACATTCTTTAGCTTTAATTTTATCTAATTAAAATATGTGATATCATTGTATTTCTTGCATTATTCTAGTGTATATATTTGTTAGGAAATAATCTTTAAAACAAAAATTATGTTTAAAAGTTGTTTTGTAATTTATTTATCTAATTAGGTATTCGTCTGCTTCGACTAGTGTTAGCTGGTGTATTTGTTTATAGTTCTTGATTCACTTAGATATAGCTCTCAGTTATTTTAGTTCTCAAAATTTTGTAGTTCTTTTTTTTTATATTCGATGACAAATTTGTGAGCAGTGAATTATTAATTTTTTTTATCAAAAGCGTTGAAAAAGCATAAACGAAGAGAGAAAAGTACAAGTCATCTGTTCAGATCAGAACAACTTCTGAGGTAAGTTATAAATTATTTTGTGTTCTAATTTAGATACTTTCTGAAACTATTATGAATGCATTGCTATTTACTCATTTATGCTTTAGTTTAACTTCATTGTTATAAAAAACAAAATAGGTTTTAATAACATTAATATTGTTATTTATCATTGAATTATAAGTTGATTGTAAAAGATTAAAAGTAATGGCAACTATTCAAATTTAGAAGCTTTTTAAACTTCTGTAAAAGAAATGTGAATGGACAAATTTAAAATTTTTGAATAGCTATATTATCAATGATAAGTTTATAATTTGATTCTTATATTTTAGATTAGCACTGAATATCAATTGCATTGTTTTCCATTTTAATGAATATTCATTATTATGCTTTAGTCATTACATAGTTATTGCTATTTATGAGTAAATCCTAATTTTTGATTCCAACACAATAAAAGTAAAGGCAAGAAATGCCAAACCATTTTGATAAAGCAATGTAAATTTTTTCATTTAAAACTTAAATTCAATATGGAGAAATGTTGTGTTTACATTAAGATTCTCTCAAATTGTTACTAATTTTTCTAAAAAGGCATAGCATTTTTAAATCAAGCACTTTATGATGTGTTTTTATATAAAAAAAAACTGTTAATTTTCACTTATTTAAAATTTTTATTCATATAATTTATTTAAATTTTGGTTTTTAGATAAAATAATTGAATATATAAAATAAGCTGAAAATTATCTTTGGCACAAATCTTTCAACATTTATTAACCAGTAGACTAATATGTATATAAATACCGAAAACTCATATAAATTTACAATCTAATTTTAGAATTTATTTCTTTTTAATACTTTTTTTTAAACTTAAGGTTATAAGTGCAACATGCACTTGTCCTTCTGGAGACACTCCAACATTTTGTAAGCAGGTGTTTGCAACAGTTTATGTTCCAACGGACAACAAAGATGGTTTCTGCAAAAGTGGAGACAGATCGAGCTACTTGGTATACAGCTGGTTTGCGGGTAGATAGTGAAAGTATCCAGATGGTTCAGGACGATGCAGATTGAAATGGCAAGACTCTTTGAAAATTGTTATTGTTTGGAAGTGCGAGTCGTGATATGAGTTAAATGAATGAAATGTGTCCGCATCTGCAATGAGCAGACAACATGTTGCAAGGACAGAAATCACCACAGCACGAATTGAAGAAACTACTTAGATTGATGAACGGGTAACTCAGCTTGAAATCTCGTCAGAGCTGGGATTGAGCTATGGTAGCACGCAGTATATCATTTTCTGATGTGCTGCGATATTGTACTGAGACTGGCTCAATGGACAAGGACCTGATTTCTACCTAGACGGATTAAACAAGTAGGTTCTGCATTCTCTATGATAAATGCCTAAATAGACTTGGTGATTATGACGAAATGTGATAGGTGAATATGCCTCTTAATTCCCTTTTTGTATTTTCTGTCTATTGTAAATAAATATTTTTTGTTCGACTTAAAACCTTTTTTTCTGCTCACCCCTCGTAATTATGGATATTTCTTAATGATTCGTGAATTTTATAGATGTATCTGTTTTACAATGTTAAGCTTTTTAAAATAATTTTGTACATAAAATATTAAGAGTTGATAGGGAAGTATTTCATATATATTTATCCTCTGATGAAAATTTTTTTTTACAACTTCATGAATTGCATATTTTATAATAGTGCGGCTTCTCAGTATAAGATATTTGAAATGATCCTGTAATTTTGTGGTTTGCTTTATCAATACTATAGAAAGTTCTTAATTTTTTTCCCCTTTGTACTACTATGCTATTAGCTCGTATACTCGTTCTTCACAAGGGTGGGAATTTATATATATCAAAAATGTTATGCATGAATTTTCTCATTTTTTTCAGCATTTAGAGATGAAAAGTAACAATTGTCTATAAAATATATTACATTTACGTCAAGTTTGCCTACCTACACTTAAAATTCAAATTAATATTTTATTTCATTGGTGATCAGTTCTTTGATGAAAATGAATTTTATTTTTACAATGTAAATACTTTATATATATAAAGATATCTAAAATGATTCTAATAAAATATAAAAACTTTGCCATGTTAAATTTTTGTTAAATAAGTAAATGTAACGACTCAAATTGATATTTCAAAGACTTGTCATTCAATTCTTATTATTTCATGGTTTCCACAAAGTGGGAGATTATTAAATGCTATGAACAGCTATAAATGGAAATTTTTTTAGTTCAATAGAATAAATAAATATGACCCTGTGTTAATGTATCATTTGTAAACAAAATTTAAAAAAACCTCTAAAAATAGAATTGTGCATCACTTAGCAAATTATAAAAAAACCCAGTAGAGAAATTTACATGTTACTTCTATAACACTGCAATATTGATACAGTTTTACGTGAATAGATTTATATAAATATACCAAATATTAATTCTGATTTAAAAACCTGCGAAAAACATGAATTAGAAAAAAGTTACAAGACATTTGTTAAGTTAACAAAAATGTAGATGAAGTCAGTTAGCAACAGAATTTGATTTTGAATGTAAGAGATTTAAATAACACACAAGATATTATATTTATTTTGCATGTATTGCAATATGAGTTATTTCTACATGTATTAATTGTTTTAATACTTTTTTCTTAAGTTGCAATTACTGTAGCAAGTGTTGAGAGCTCTTTCAGCATATTAAAAAGTTACCTTCAGCAGTTGCTATATTAAGCATCAAACAAAAAAATTAAAACTTTTATAAAAATAACATCACGCAATAAAAAACATGTGTATGGGTATGCGACACTTGGATCACAAATTATTATTAATGCAAATATGTACTATATTAAAAATTTACATTAACATTTTTAATAAATACTTTTTTTATATGAAGTGTCTATAACATGTTGATCTACTTCTTTTATACTGTACAATATTAAGGAAATGTACCATCAGAAAAAGTGAAATAATTTTCAGAAATTCAATTTAATTATCCTTAATTTTAAATTAATTTTTCTTATTGAATTACATATAATTTATAAAAATAATAGAAAATAATGATTTATGTATAAACAATAGATGGTTCCCAAATACAATTTAAACTTTTAAAAAAGTTTACTTTAAGCCATTGTTCATCTCATATTAAAGTGAGTTAATATGAAAGTTTTTGATTAATAATATTTATCCATTGGTGAAAATGAATTTCATTTTTACAGCACAATGAATTGCAAATTAGATGGAAAAAATACAATACAATATATATATATAAATGAATAGTCGCATAAAATTTCCATTCACAATTAAATTCAAAATTTATCAAACCAAACAAATATTTCTGTACAATTTCAATGATGAATAACATTTATATATATATATAAACAGCGAATCACAAGATTATTGTGTTGGACATTCCATAAACTTTTCAGGTCATAAAATTAATTGAATATATTTTGGCCATAGTATTCAAAAATAAGAATTTTCAAACAAGAAAAATGTACAACCAGGCATAACAAATAATTTCCAGTAATTGAGGTGTGTGTGCTTTTTTTAAAATTGGCTTAAGTCACTTTGTTTTAAAGCTAAAAAGTACCCTTTTTAAAAAATGTTTTTTGGAGACAATAACAGCAAAAATACAATTTTTTTTTTCAAATTATATTATGTTGATTCTGAAAGCAAAAAGTCAGTTTGACCATCTATTATTTCACTGTTTAAAAAAAATTAAGAATTTAAATCTTTTCAAACTCATAATATGTCCAATTTTTAAAATTTTTTAGTCATTTTAAGTGATTTATGTTTCATAGGTTACTGCGAAAAAGGTTAGTATGGATTTGAAAATCTGTTTCCTTGTTGATTTGTAATAATTGTTTTTCTCGCTAAACTTGGAAAAAACACAAGATTTTTTAAAAATATAACCAGAAATCTCAAACCAGAATCCATACTAACTTTTATAAAACATACCATTTGAGAGTATCTACAAAAACTTTCAATACTATCTTGAACAGAAAAAATTAATGAAAAAGCTTCTAAGTTACATAAACTATTTTTTAAAACAAAAATTGGCCTTGAAATTAATTTTAATTATGTAATTATAAGAACAGGATATACATAACCAAGCAGAAATAATTTTAGCAATGAAAATTTAAACTATTAAATCCAAATAAACAACTCAATTACAGTAACACATAGCTAATTATGTACGAGATAAGACAAATAACAAGTACGAGTTCAAAAAACTCAGATTTTTTGTCAGATTTTAAAAAATGATTTTATTTCCTACAATAACCGTTTCTTTATGTGATCAATCAACCATTTGAGCAAAATAAGAAATTTTAAAAATTATAATGTAAACTAAAAGAACGAAATAATCGTAGCTACTGTAGTAAACAAACAGCACGTGGTCACGTGACATAGTTTTCACGTGATCGTGACGTCACATGAATTTAGTCCATTCGAACCGAACCAAGACGTTGGAAATGACGACCTAGTCCAACGCTCATACACAGAGGTAGTGAACTTCCTCTCCACACACCTTGACCATGAAATCGAAAAAAACACACCATCGGAAATATTAATTTTCATCAACAAGTTGAAGTTGAAAAAATCCCCAGGCCTTGATCAAGTCTCTAATCGTATGCTGAAAAATCTCCCCATAAAATTTTTATTATTTATTACCTACCTCTACAATTGCCTTCTTACGTTTAACTATTTCCCTAACACCTGGAAAACTGCCGTGGTCATCCCTATCCTGAAGGCGGATAAAAATCCTGACCTTCCCCAAAATCACCGTCCCATCAGTCTCTTAAGTAGTCTGAGCAAAGTATATGAATTTATACTTCTCCGACGCCTGAATCAACACTGCGCTGCTGCTAATTTACTGATACCTCAGCAGTGCGGTTTTCGACCCAAATGGCTCGACAGTTCATCAACTGCTCAGAGTAACGGAGTTGATTCATAGTGGCTTCGGCAAGTTTGAGGCCACGGGTATACTTTTTCTGGACGTAGCCAAAGACTTTGACAAAATTTGGCACGATGGCTTAATAATCAAGCTCATACGACTTAATTTTGCGGCTCCCCTGATCAAGGTCATTCATAACTTCCTCTCCGCGCGCTCATTCAGAGTGAGAGTAGAAAAAACGCTCTCCTCCCCTCGACCAATCAGAAGCGGCATCCCACAGGGGTCATTGATCTCTCCGCTGCTCTTCAACTTGTATGTGAATGATATCCCGCAAGCTAATCTCGTCCATTTAGCAATGTATGCGGACGATACTGCCATTATTTCACAAGATAAGAGATTCTCCGTGGTGATCTCTAATCTTCAACATTACGTCTCTCTGCTTGAGCTCTGGCTCACGGACTGGAAAATTAAAGTTAACGCCTCCAAAAGTGCATGCCTTATGTTCACGAGGCGAAACTAATTACCAGTGGGCCTATCACCATTTTCGGCCAACCCGTCCCCTGGGTAAATGTTTACAGATACCTAGGGTTGTTTCTAGACGCAAAATTAACTTTTGCCCATCACATCGAACAGGCTCGACGAAAGGCGAACATTGTTCATAGTGCGCTGAAGCAGCTTCTCTCTAAAAAGAGCAAATTAGCGATCAGGCACAAGGTTTTGCTCTTTAACTCAATCATTAGACTGATCATGCTATACGGTTCTCCCATCTGGGGTACAGCCGGCATGTATCACATCCGTAAACTGCACACACTTTCTAACTCTATTTTGAGACAGATTGTGAATGCTCCCTGGTATGTCAGAAATGAAGTCATTTACCGCGATCTAAAAGTTCAACCCACTCTTCCTTACATTCAAAATATTTCAAAACGTTTCTTTGATAAAATACCACAAGTTCCCAACGAACTCACACAAAATCAGCCTGCCCATGACCCGGCAGTGCCTTCCTCGCTCAAAGACAAGATCATGCATTTCTAGTAAATTATAGTGTTATAATATTTTATTTTTCTTTAAACTTTATTACTTCGTTCTTTAACTTTAATCCCACTCACTCCTGTAATCATTATAGCGCCGTGCTGGGAGTCACGGTTTTACTATTTTCTGAAGCATGATCCGGCGCGGTCATAACGAGAGGGTTTCCCCTTCGATTCAACTTTGCGCTTGGATTATCTTCG
>BMAO01011023.1:0-69429 GCA_019973975.1 Trichonephila clavata | reverse complement strand
TATGTAAAAAAGCAGTCCAGAGAGAGAAGTACTAATTGCATAGATGAAAAACTAATTAAAAATTGAATCAACTGCGTTGAAAGTTGCATTTTCTGTAAAAAAAAACGCAGCTTATATTTTTCATATAACAAATTAATTCGGTAAGATATTCCACTATTTCAAGTAAAATAAGTTGTAAATTGCTATTAAAAAATTAAATGCAGGAAATTATTTCTATCAGTTAATATATTCAAAATTCAGCATATAAGTCTGTGACTTGTAGTTAGAATTCAGTTGATGTAATGAATAGGTAAGAAAAATATGAAATTCATTTAATTTTTATCAATAATATTTATTTAAATAAAATAACAACAAAAGGCGCTTAAAGTTGGTAAACTGATTGGGGTAACGTTAGGTAAATTTTTAAATTTTTTGAGTTAATATTTGACACAGTTTTTTCTAAATATAGACATATTCAGCAAAAACCTACTTCATTGTAATGCAATGCAAATATGTAATAAAGTTTTAAAAAAATATATGAAAAATTATCATGAACAAAAAAATTACCGAGGTATTACCATTAATATCTATACATATAATAATGTCAAAGAGCGAGATGCTATAATTATACGACTTAAAAATTGAATGATCTCCATAGAAAGTTGCATCTGTTTTAAAACGCATCCTATGATATTATCTATATAGTATATCCCTACAAGAAAAATAAGCAGCATACTTTTTATCGATTATAAGCTCTAGTATTCATGTGATTTATTAGGAGTGGTACAATGATGGGATCAAAATAAAACAAAAATTTGAAACTTCGGAGTCCTAAATATGCGAAAACAGTGATTTCATATAAAGTTTGATTTAAAATTTATTCCTTTAAAATTGTTTTCAAATACAGTTACATGCCACAAGTGTATAAAAAAACTAAAAAAATTCATTTAATTATTAATATCCAAAAGGGAGCTAAAAATGGAATAAAAATAAAAATTTCAAAGAATTGTCGTGTTCATCAATGATTTAAAGAAATTAGTTGCTATTAGGATTTAACAATTAATGGAGAAGTTGTTGGAGCACTTAGCCCTGTCGGGCTCTAATCTCCTATCGGGTAATATTTGATGCCCTTAAAAACGTTTTACTATTGCCCATTTTAAATAAAATATTTAAAATAAAGAAAAACTACTTTTATAGTACAGAAAAATGAAATTAAATATATTATAAAAGTTTAAAATTAAACTTAAAATAGCTCTTTAAGTAGCTCAAAAAGAGAGAAAAATATTGATCTTTTGGGGCGGAGCTAGCCTGACCAATCCGGGTGCAGCAAAAACCTAAGAAGTAAGACTCCACAACCGCAACGAGAGACTCTCTTCTGATTGGTCGAATTGGAGTTGCAATAAAGCGATTAAAACTGCTATGGAAAATTGCTCCCAAACAAAACATGCCTCCCGAAGCATCAGGTAAATCTGCCAAAAAGGCCAAAAAGGCCGTTCGTGCTTTTGATAAGAAAAACAGGAAGAAGCGCAAGGAATCTTTCACCAATTACCTCTACAAAGTTTTGAAACAAGTCCAACCCGACACTGGAATCTCCAGCAAAGCCGTGTCCGTCATGAATTCCTTCGTGATCGATATTATCGAAAGCATTGCCGCCGAATCGTCCCGTTTAGCTCACAACCAAGAGAGCAGCACCATCACCTGTCAGGAAATTCAAACCGCTTTACGACATTTGCTTCCCTGTGAACTAGCAGTGCACGCAGCTTTCGAAGGAATCAAGGCCATGAAAAGATACACCAGCACCAAGTAATTCTTTTTAAAGAAAACGATGGTTTAATAATTAAAAAAGGCCCTTTTCAGGGCCATAAATTCGGAATCAAAGCGGAAAGAAATTAGGAATTCATCATATGCATATAAATAAAAGCACAGAACAATGTAAGGAAAGTTTTTGTTAACATTACAATGTAAAACAAATTTAAAATCTGTAACAGTGGTCAACACAAAATATTTTGTGGACATAACAATATAAAAGAGAATGTGTTTCTTGACATAACAATGTGAAACAAAATTCGATTATGACACAATGGTTCTGAGAACACAATACATGTTTCTGTACATAACCATGTGTCAGTGGATACAATATACAAAGTACAACGTATATATCAAGAAAATAATATGAAATTACAAGAAAATATCACAGTACAACAAAACATTGGATAAATAAGTCTGTGATCCGAAATTGGCGGGGGGAGGGGAGGGGTAACACAAAATAGTGTTCAGAGAGGGGCCGTTTAAACTAATCGAAGATACTTCTACAAAATAATAACATAATTATTATATTCGATATAATGTAATATAATATAATATTTTATACTAGACAAAATAACATTGTACAGAAATACTTAGATATAATAAAAAAATTAATGATATTATTATCATATATATATATATATAATGATAATATGTATAATATTATTATATGTAATATTATAATCGAACACATATTTTAATTAAATATATATTTAAACACGGACTTTTCCCCTTTTTTTAACACAAAATAATTTTAGAAAATGCCAACGGCACGCCGTATTCCAAGGTGGTTACCCTCCCAAGTACTGACCGCGCCTGATAATCTGTACGCCTCGGAAATCCGAAACGTTCTGCAAATTTTCTACTCACTAAAAAAGTAAAATACCATAATAACTCCACTATCAGTTCCAAAAATACATTCCAATCTCCTTCCCCTTCAATAAACAGCTACCCAACACAATCGTCCCTCCCTCCTCGTCAGCGGATCTCAAGGTCACTTGATCGTTTCCTCTTCCAAACAACTGGTACCAAAATCTCATACCTTGGAGCCCAGGCCACGTCGAAGGGCAATAAATTGAAGTACCTGAAAGCTGAACAAGCAATAGCGCTAGGGTTTCCAGCCCTTCCAGAAGATGAAAAGGAGAAATTCTGACAGGAAATCAAAGTAGCAGAGAACGAGCTACAAACAATCTTAGGTGATTTAGCTTTGGTTACTTGCCCAATAGTAAACTGCCCGACCCACTCCGTTAATCTAGATCAGAATGCTAAAATAATAACTAAAACAATTAACAAAATTAAGCATAAATAAAGCTCTGCTAAAATAGCAAACAACACCCCAGCCGAAAATAAAAAAATAATGAAAAATCAACAGTCAGTAAAACAACCGAGAAAAATAAAATTAAACGAACTGAACAGGAGGAGTTTAAAATCCCCCAAAAATACGCTCGCGTAACAAAGGATTTACCCCCAGTGCAACCATGCACAACCAAGAATACCTTCGAGGTGCTAGAAACCATACAAAATACGGAGGAGGAAAGCGCAAAACCCCTCCACCAACCAAGCCAAAAAAAACCAATAATGATGCGGATAAATAAAAATTGCAATTTAATACTGCAAGAAATATACATAAAATATCCAAATACAATTAACAAATCAACAGGAGATTACATCAGAATTCAACCTAATTCTCAAGAAGACAATGTCAAAACATCGTCAAATTACTAATAATTAAAAAAGCCCAATACTACACACAAAAAACAATACCACACCCATTAAAGTAGTCATTAAAGGACTTCCAATAGACACAGATGTCGCCGACATCGAGGCAGATCTCAAAGATCAAGGGATAAAAATTGAGAAAATAGCGCAACTGCGCAAATTCTCGAACAAAGCCCCCCTCCCATTTTTCATGATAGAACTTAAGCCAGAAGAAAATTCAAAAATAGCAAATGCAAATAACTTATGCTACATATCTGTGTGGTTTGACCCGTTTCGGAGGAAACCGGCGCAACACAGTGTTATTACTCTAACTTCTTTAATCACACTTCCAAAAACTGCAGAATGACACCCAGGTGCATTAAATGTGGCGATAATAATCGCACGTCACACTGCCCACAAAAAGAACGAAGCAAAATTCCACATTGCATTAATTGCAATGAAGACGGACACATAGCTTCACACAGAAAATGCTCTAAATATCCGAAACCCAGAAAAACAGACAAACAAAATGAAATCAGAAACACTCCATTACCCCCAAACATACGCCCCGTTACAGCAAACGTTAGCTTTGCAAGCGTTTGTCGTAACCAAACTAACAACCAGATGGCGACACGCGAGGAGATCGCTACATCTTCCGTCAAGAAACCTAACAAAAGAGAAAGAATCCCCCTTCCACAGAAACGAATTTTAATATCTGTAACTTTGCAACATACATCGCAGAATTGCAGAACCTACTCACTAAATTCCCGGAAATTTTCCAGGGATTAGAATACATGACATAAACCCAAAACGAAAATTAAAAAAACTCGGGTAACATATTCTTGAGTAGAGCACCATCGTATCTCCACGTAGTGACTAGACGGCTTTCCTCGAGCTGGGGGGAGTGCAATTCTTTTTCCCTCTGGGTGAGCCTGTAATAAATCAGAGCAGCCGGTTAGCCGCAAAGAGCTGATTTTCTTCCATTTGGGTTGGAGGGGTTTTCTCATCAAAAGAGGCTTGGGAGCGTGGCTGACTGAATCGGATGCTTGTATCTTCCTATCGCAATTACGGAGGATTGCAGTGCAATGAGTGGGTTTTGATGCGTTATAACTTGGCTATGGAATGCACTTGATAGCGAGTTTATTCTTTCATTCAGCGGCTCGACACCTGAGTCTTTATACAGGTATTTTCTTCTGAGGTATCTTGGATAATTTAGGAATAGCCTAAGTGCGTGGTTCTGAAGAACTTGGAGTTTGTTGATATGGAGTGCAGCTGAACAGCCCCATAATTGACAAGCGTATGTGAGAATAGGTAATACATATTGCAGGTACATTAATATTTTGCTGTTGATGGATAATTTCGATTTTCTATTGAGGAGAGGGATGAGCATGTGGAGTCTTTTCTTAAATTTGCAGGTTATTTTTTTAAATGGTTTTGAATGTAAGTTTTGAATCTATTGTAATACCAAGATACTCGACTTCATTGGCCCAAGGGATTTGGCTTCTAAATAATTTAAGCTGATGCATATTATTGCGGTAATTTCCTTTCTTAAAAATGAGGGCTTGGCTCTTTGTTACGTTGATCTTGATGCGCCATTTTCTGAGCCAGGCTTATAGATTCCTCAGGTATTTCTGTAGTTTTATCCTGACGATATCCAGACGGCGGGCTTGAGTGATCACCGCTGCGTCGTCAGCAAAAACGCAAACGTCGACCGCTGGCGAGGTGGGGAAGTCGTGGGTGAAAATGCTATAACGAATAAGACTTAAAATCGAACCCTGGGGCGTTCCTGCTTCAATGTGGCCAATATTTGAGGATGTTGACAATATTCTCACCTGGAAGGAGCGATCGCTCAGATAGTTGTTGATGAGATTGATGATGTAGGGCGGGAAATCAAGTTGAATCTTCTTGAAGATGAGACCATCATGCCAGACCCTATCGAATGCTTTCTCTACGTCGAGGAAGACACCTCCGGTTGTTTTTCTGTTGTTAAAACCATTAGTGACAAGATTTGTTAGTCTAAGGAGTTGATGATTTTAGATGTATCTTCCCTGAAGCCGTGCTGGAAGTCTGGAATTATGCTATTACGGACGGTGTGATTTTTTATTCTGTTGAGGATGATTTTTTCAAATATTTTACCCACTAAACTGATTAAACTGATGGGTCTATAATTGCTTGGAAGCTTGTGGTTTTTTCCTTGTCTTAGAAGAAGGGTAATTATTGCATGTTTCCAGGCTTTTGGGAAGTATCCTTCCATCAGGCATTTATTGAATATCTTAGTTAGAAACGTTATAGCATTTATTGGCAAGAATTTCAGGGCCACGTTTTTGATCTGGTCCGCTCCGGGTGTGCTTTTCCATTCTTCAGACTCAGGATGATTTGGCAGACTTCCCCAGGGGAGGGGAGGGGTGGAATTTAAAGGGTGATGTTGCTCAGATACCTGTGCACTTCCATCTCTACATTGTCTATTTGGTCGTCATAATATGGTTCTGAGTTTTCCTTAAAAGATTCCTCCAATGTGTCAGCAAACAGATTTGCTTTTTCCATTGTGTCATGAACTAGACCTCTGTAACCGATGAGTGGGGGATATGTGACTTGCGAACTATTTTTTTCCTGATGATCTTATGAAGATCGTCAACATTGTGGTTTCTAACTTCTAGGATATTGTCAGAACTTTGCTACTTCAGTGTAATTAGGTCCCGTTTTATCTCTCTCTGTAGCCGGTTGACTTCTTGTTTAACAGGAGGGTAGTGAGTAATTTGCCATAATTTCCTGAGTCTATTTTTTTCTGCTATTTTCTTCCTCAGGGCCTGGGGGATGAAGATGATATTATGCTTGATAACTTTAAATTTACTACTTTGATTGATGGCATAGTCGATATTTTTGGTTAGTTGTTCGATTCTATTATCTATTTCACTTGTGGAGTTAATTTTCGGATTTCCTGGTACAGAGCTGGTTAGTAATTCTTGGAATAGCATCCAATATGTAAATGTGGTGCAGTTTTGAGCGTATGGCATGTTGTTGGCTTCTGGTACAACAAACTGGACCGGATTATGATCACTGGTCAACTCCACATGTGTTTGGACGAGGATATTATCGAGGCCACAGGAGATTCCAATGTCCAGTGTTGATGGTCTTTGGTTCGCACGATACGGTATTATAGTGGGTTCCTATGGGAAGGACAACAAGAAGCCGCAGTCCCTGATGAACTTATTAAGGATTTGTCCACAACGATTGCTTGTACTGTGGGGGCTCCATATCCTATGCTTGGCATTAAAGTCGCCGATTATGAGACACTTTGATCTGTTTCTCAGAATTCTCAGTAAATCCGGTATCAGGGCTTGGCGACGGGATCTTGGTGGTCTGTAAATACTGCTGATGGTTAGTTTCTGGTTTCCTTCAATAACTATTGTAGTATTTTCAATGGTACTGGTCTGAAGTTCAATTCTGTGGTGGGCTATTGAGTTCTTGATTAATATCGCTGTGCCTCCTCCTCTATATGTACCTCTATCTCTCCTGTAGGTGATTTTGTTAGAAAGATTTAGGCTGTGGCAGGGTTGTAAGAAGGTCTAATGAAGAGCTATGACATCAAGGTCATGTTTGTCGATAAAATCTTCAAATTCATGGATTCTTCTACGAATCCCATCTGCATTCCATTAGACGATCTTGAGGGGTCTATTGCTATTTATATAAAGGCGCGAAAGTTAAAATTGGATTCTAAGTAGGGAGAAGATTTCCATGACTCTTTGGGCTCTGGGTTTGTTGGATTTGGATATGGCTATGAATTTCTGGACGACATCTATCATTTCTTGGACCTCAGGGTCGTTTACTTGCGAGAATGTGTCCATTAGAGAGGGAGGGTCTTGGTTTTTCATTGAAGTCTTTGCTTGTTCAGTGGGTGATGAGTGAGTGGTTTGTTGGGACGAGGACGTCTCCTGGGTCTGGTTTCTGATTTGCAATGGCGGGAGGTTTGCCTGGGGTTGCAGGGTCGAGGGCGTCACATGCGTTTGGTGAGTCGAGGACGTCACTTGAGTCTTGGGAGCCGAATGTGTAGGACTGTCCTTGAATAGACGAGGTCGTTGCTTTAGCTTGGATATTTGTTTGGGTCGAGAGGTTGGCTCTGGCTTTTGCAGCGGCCTGCATTTCATTCCTCTTCTTCGCTCTTTCCTCCCAATAGTTGACCTTTGGTGGAGGTGGGGGCTTGTTTAATGGGTTTCGGGGGAAACCGACATAGTTGGCCGGGTGTTTGCCCTGACAGTGGCAGAATGAGGGCTCCTCTTCTTTAGTTTTCGTGCAGTCCCGGTTTAAATGGGGTTTTCCACACTTTACGCACTTTGGATTTCTGGAGCAGAACTTTGAACTATGAAAAAATCCCTGGCAGCGGTAACTTTGTGCCGGGCCATATTTTCTTCTCATCGTTTCAACTACAATTTTCATACTGCAGAGTTCTTTTAAATTGTAAATGTTCTTGTTATCTGCGTTGTTTGCCAGGAAGACCGCAAATATGGGCATAGGTTGGTTGGTTTTTCTATTAATGAGAACTTTGCATTCCTTTGGATGAATGCCTAGCTCTTCTAAGTTCTGTATGACTTCTTCAACGGGCATGTCGGCTGGCATCCCTCTTATAACTACTTTGTATTCTTGTTGAGCAGGGAACTGGAAAGTGAAAGCCTCCAATTTTTCTTCTTCAATGAGCGCTCTGATCTGATAGTAGGCTGCAGGGGTTTCCGGGTAGAGCTTCATGCTCTTACCTATTGATTGGGCAGTTATTATTTGCTTGGTCATCTCCTGGATTTTTTTAAGCAGTTGGGCCGATTGGGTGACGTTATCTATGGTGATGGGTGGGGGTGGTCGAATTTTCTGCACAGGAGTCGAGCTCCTACTGGGAATGTCCATTTGGTTTTTTGCCGTATTGTCCTGTTGGACCTCAGGCGGGTCATAGACTGTAAGGACCTGGAACTGATTCCAATCTGTCCTTGATTTTTTTGCAGAAGAGGTATCTTTTGCAGGCGAGAGAGGCCTGTTTTTTTGTTTCTTGTTCTCCACTGGAACAAACTCGGCTAGTTCTTTCTCCGTAAGGATTCCCCATTGCTTGAGAAGGTCGTCATGGGTTTCCCTTTCTATGTCCATTTCCGTCTTCTTGAGGGAGACGTAGAGAGATCGGACTTCTTCTTGCAAATTGTATGCAGAGTAACTAAATTGATTTTTTTCAGTAGTAGTTTGGAAACCGTAAGTGTCGATTCCTTGTATGACGCTGTCCAGTAATACGCAAAAGTCCATGCATTCGGTTGCATTGTGCGCTCTGGATAGTTTTCTCTTGATTTCATCAAGTCGGTGTGGCGGTGGGGCATGAGCCGGACTATGAGCCTCCATACTTTCTTCCGAATCCGACGATGACATGTCGGTAGATGGGCTGGGGGGGGGCTGGCCCTGTCCAGGGTAGAAACAGGTAAACATGAAGAACCACTGGGCGAAAATCCGCAGAAGGTAGTCAGCGTCGAAACGTATTTTCAAGATTGCTGAGTACTGACTGGATTACGGACGAATGCAGCAGTAACATATCTAATCAGGGTAGAATTAGATAATAGTGAAGAGCCACCGGGAGAAAATCCGCAGGTGGTAGACAGCGTCCAAAAGTATTTTCAAGGTTGCTGAGTACTGGTTTCGGACGAATGCAACAGTAACAAAGCTAATCAGGGTAGAATTAGATGACAGTGAAGAACCACCGGGTGAAAATCCGCAGGGGGTAGACAGCGTCGAAATGTATTTTCAAGGTAGCTGAGTACTGGTTTCGGATGAATGCAGCAGTACAAAACAAAAAGCGAATCAGTGAGAGCAGGAGAAAATTTAAACATACACTCGCTAGAGAATGAAAAACTGATTCACTAAATTCCCGGAAATTTTCCAGGGATTAGAAGACATGACATAAACCCAAAACGAAAATGAAAAACTAAACATATTCCTCTGAGCCATCGCGAAAGCTGCTCTTAAATCCAAACCTTAAATTATGCATACCTACTGCAAACCACTACACCAAATATGAAAGTATATTAACATCCACCATTTCCCCCATCATTCTACAATATTTATCATTATCCAACGCAAATATCAGTCAATACTTAACACCAGGACACTCCTGCCGATCAGAGATCACCAAACAGACAACGGACCACAGATGCGTTCGCACCCACTTCTTTGGCCCCCGAAATGACAGTGAACATCACCAGCGGGAGTAGCTGCAACCCCATTGGGCGAGCAGTCTCTCTCGCTTTTACTGCCATTAGACTAGTGAAAGACAAGTTATTTCACTAGCATTCTGATCCCGCCTTTTTTCCACGTTCCTTTTACTTTAATTCCGTATCACTTATATGATACAAGTCATGTTTTTATAAAAATTGCTCACGCATTTAAATATTTTCTTCATGTTTTTATTAATTTCTCATTCATTAAAATTCTCATACCCTTAAATCAAACATGGGCAAGTTAGTCAAAGTCAAGCTCTCTCACCAAAGATAGGAGATTAAAGCCCTGTCGGGCTAGGTGCTCCAAATGAAAAATCCAGCTATAAACAACTGTTCAACACTTCTTTTCTTTCATTCCAATAAAAAGTGTTCCCTCCCTATCAATGACGTGGTCTCATGCAGTAGTTTAGGGTTACTTCAATTATCTACATACCCCCCTCTTATTACATACATTATCTACATACCCTCTTTCATGTAAAATAAACGGAATTAGTATTTTTGAAATTATTAAAGTCATTATTCGTGTTGCAAAATATTCCTTTTCATAGAATAAAGTATTACTAATGTGTATTTAAGCAGTTTATAGCCAATCTTCTTCTAAAGGAAGGTTTTTAAAGTTTTGTACGTAGATTGCATACACGTAGCGTCATCTGCAGTCATTATCATAAAGCTTGCAAAACATGGCACCCGAATATGCTTATGCTAGCGAAAATATACGTATTTTTCTTAATTTTAAAATTTTCTAGACTATTTCTGGCATTTTTACATTTTATGGTGGATTTGTATGAGTAATTTACGTTCTCAACAAAAGTTTCATATTCAAATAAAGTGATTTCATTAAGTTAAAGTACCCTAACCTTTTTAGAACATTTAGAAGTCCCCCTTAATCACTGAACTTTTACGGTATCCGGTCCAAGAATTTCAAATTCTTTTGAAAAAGATCAGAAATGGGAGTGGTTATATAAATATTTGGATTTTATATTAAAATTTAATACTACAATCAGTGAGGACCCTTTAGTGGTTTTTCTTTCTAAAAGGAAGGGAAAAAATGAAATCCTTCGCAGAAATATGACATATATTTTTTCACAAAACATATATTGGACTATTTTTAAAAATGTTTGAAGTAACCGTTGATTTTGTAGGCGCAAGTTTTTTGAGTCTACAGGTTTCATTCATAATTAGTATTCTGTAAGAAATGATACTTTTGAAATTCTTTTAATAATTCACTGTAGAATATTTATTGTATTAAAGAGGGTAAAACCATTATTAAAAATCTATTTTAATATATTACTGCTTTTTATCATTTTTTTGCAAGTTATTTTGATCTGAGCTGAAGGTTAACCTTCATTACCAGCTGGAGAAATTGATGAATTATATTCCGAATATCCAGCTGTAATTTTGAAAAATTCAAGGAAAAAAAATTATAGTATTTTATATTAAATCTATTATTTAAAAAAATATTAATCTATATTTATAACATATTTTTTGTACATTTTTATAGGTTAATCTTCTCAAAATTGTTGTTTAATTTCATTACTTAATTTTCTAAATTTGTTATATATTTACCTAATTTTAATATTTATTCTTTTATAATTAATGTAGAAAGTTTAGCTTGTGTAATTTTTTTTTATTTGTTCATTCAGAAAAATTAAAAAAATTAATGTATACTTGAATCTGGAGATTAATTAACACAAGATCTTCTTTAGATGACCAGACTAGAAAAGTTATATTGGTTGGTCTTTAATTGATTGGAAATTTCCAGTAACCAAGACCACCAAGGGACTGGTGGTCTTGGTACTGTATACTGGTTTATTCATCACGAACGCTGCTCAATTATTTCGCTCAAAGCGATATCCTTTTCTCCCGTTTTAGCCGAAATATTCCAAGCTATGCAATGCAACAACTGTTCAGTAGAATGTAATTGTATTCAGATAGTATAGTCTAATTTCCGTGTCAGTATGAGATATTACGTCCTGCGCATAATCATGGTTATGCAGCCTTTTATAAAAATATATAATGCACGGAGTTAATACATAAAGCTTGCATTAGCTCAAATTCCTAATCTTTCTATTGCTAATTTTTTTATTCGCTTAGTTACCTAAAATAATGGCTTCTTTTTAATTTTTACAGATATATGATAGAAGTTTAACGTTAAAAAAACTAAAGATTAATTAATATATTTATTTGCTAAGATTATCAATTACATACATCTCTCATTATTAATCAGATTTAACTCTCATATCAAATATATTTTAAACATAATTCAAATTAATTGAAATATTCGAGTCCTTTCACGTGTGCGGTGAAACATTTTAGTCCAATTAAATCATTCTGCTCAAATGAACAGCAAACGTTGGTGTAGTGATACTCTGAATACATGTGTCACAGAAGAAAACAAATTAGTTCCTAACATCAGAATTAAGCAGTTATCTTATCCTGAAAAAACTGAACATTCTGAAATTGGAAATTTCATTATTGTGAATTTTGAGCAAATCAGCTAAATGTTTATGAAACTAAAATGCCCTGACTGTGACAAGCAAACTCTAAAGCTTGCTCTTGGAAAAGAGGTTGGGTTTTCCTATGTGTTAAATTTAACTTGCAATTCTTGTGCTGAAAAAGTTTGTGCTATAGAAACGTCTAATGAAAGGCAGGGGAATACCGTTCCTGATATTAATTTACGTGTCACACAAGCATTCTCTAATATTGGAAAAGGTTACTCTGCAATTGAAAAATTTTGCATGGCAGTAAATATATCTCCTTTTTCCTCGAGAACTTATAGCAAATGTACTAAACGTCTTCACAAAGCCTGTGGTATTGCTGCAGAGAATTTGCTGAAAGAAGTACACAGTGAAGTGAGAAATGCTTACGAAGTACCAACTGATGTTTCCGTTGTGGATATAAGTATTTCATTTGATGGTAGCTGGTTGACGCGTGGACATACATCTTTGATTGGCATAGCTTGTGTTATTGATATACTTACAGGCTATGTAATTGATTTTGAAGTCATGTGCAAGGTATGTCGCAATTGTACTGTGGCAAAAAGAGAACTTGGAGAGTCAAGTGCAGAATATAACATTTGGTTTGAAGGACACAGGAAGGATTGTGATGTTAATCAGTCCGGCTCATCAACTTCGATGGAAATGGAGGCTGCATTGATCCTCTGGGAAGGATCACAAGCTTTGAGATTTCGTTATTGCACCTTATTGTCTGATGGGGATTGTAAAACCTTCAACTATTTAACAGAAAAAAATGTGTATGGGGATAAGACTGAGATAAAAAAAAAGAGGAGTGCATTAATCATGTCAGCAAAAGGTTGGGCACTGGTCTACGAAATGCTGTTAAGGAATCGAGGGCCCGTGGAATTTCATTCGGAGGAAAAGGCCACGGCACATTAAAAGAGTCAACAATTAAAAAATTAACTTTGTACTACCAAAAAGCTATACTAAAAAACAAAGGCAATGTTCCCGCCATGAAAAAAGCAATATATGCTACTTTATATCACAGCATTTCGACAGACCAAAAGCCTCAGCATTCGAAATGTCCAATCGGTGCAGACTCATGGTGTTTTTACCAGTCCGCAAAAGCAAAAGGACAAAATCCAGGTCTGCATAAACAACATGTTGGGACTCCAATTAATGAAAGTTTTTTGCCACATATCCTTTCTATTTATCAACGGCTTGCTTCAAATGAACTTTTAGAAAGGTGCATTAATTGCGGAACCCAAAACGCTAATGAAAGCTTGCACAACATGATTTGGTCAAAGTGTCTAAAGGAGATATTTGTGTCCAAAGAAAGAGTTACACATGCCGTAATGGAAGCAATTTGTGAATTTAACAAAGGTACTCTACGCACTGCGAGAGAGAGACCCAAAAAGCATTACATATACCTTTGGGGAAATGTTCGCATGATCTTGGTGTGATGCTCGAATCCCGTAAAAGATTGTTCAGAATCAGACGGAAAAACACCAAATACCAGCATGCACGCAAATTGATAACAAAAGCTATTTTAAAAAGAGAAATATTAATTAAAAAAAGGAAGGTGTTTCTTATAAAGCAGGATATTTCTGAGGTATTTTAAAAATGTATTTTTTTTTTTTGTAAAATGTGTGCATGTAAATATTTTTAATTTAGGCATTTTATATTAATAATTTTATAATTTCAGTTCTTTTCATCATGTGTTTTTCATACAAATATATTATTTAAATATTATGTGAATCAAAAGATTTTAAAACTTCTGTTACAACAGAAAAACATTTTTTTAACGTTTTCTTCGAGTTTTCTTGATATTTATGTGTCATTATTACTGTGTAAAAATGTATCATTTACAGAAAATATGGGTTCAATTAATATGAAAAAGCAATTATTTTGAAGAAAAATGTATAGCTAATGTTTTAAAATGGTATTTAAAATTTTTTTAAGATTATAATAATAATTTTTTCAGTAGTATAAACTTTAAAATGGTTTTTCTCAGCTTGTGTGTTTTCAATACGTTAGTTCATTCAAAATGCTACTCCTTCCACAATTATTATCCCATCACTTTCATTTTTTCTCTGTGTGTTATAAATCATGCATGTAACAAAATTAGGGATCCGTTTTGCTATAAACTCAATACTTTTTTTTAAAAAAATTGAAATGTAGGAGAAATTGGGTTTTTCGTTAAATTTTAGCATATGTATTAACATTTTATTTTTTTCTCCACAACGAATTAAGTTATTGTAAAATCGATCCCTAAAGTTGTTTAAAACATCCTTAAGAATGTTACAAAAAATTTAATGTCAAAATATTAATAAATACAGGAGTAGAATTTTAAAAATTTTCATTTTTTTTTAAATTTAAATTTTTAAAATTGTGTGAATAATATATGCAAAATTACACCTCATATTGTTTTATTGAATATAAACATTATATGAAATGCTAAAATATAATTTTTAAAAGCATAAATAAAAAAAAATTTAAAAGGGTACCGAGTCTTCTTAAGGTATTTCTAAATTTAGAATATGGTCATTCAAATGGTATATGAACAATCATCTAACTCTTACTGCTGTTTGTATAAATAAGCTCCAAAACAAATTCGGCAATTGCCCATATTTGACTAAAATGTTAAGTAATATGGGCACAATTGTCAGAAATATGGGCAGGTTGTATTATAAAAAAAAAGTGAGAAGAGAAACTCTAATTTCTTTGCTTACCTTTTCCAAGCGGAAATGCATTTTTACGCAAATTAGATGTTTGGTAAATGATAAGAAAAAAATTTAAATCCTTGTTATTGAATAAATAGTATCACAAAAATGTCCAAGCCTTTATCCATAAATTAAAAATAGTTAAATGGGGGAAATCAGAGATAAACATTTAAATTATTACAAACTGAAAGAAAAACAATATTTAATAAGGACGTCCTTGTGTGTATCATACAACTTCACTACAATAGGAGTCACCTCCCTCACCCTACAATTACAATAGGAGTCACCCTCTAACTGGACACATTCTTCATGGAGCCAGGATGAACAAGAGCCACAGCATTGAACCCATTCCTGTCTTTGATTTTCATCATAATATTTAGCACCACGAACAAGACAAATACTGGATGCATTCTGTTTGCTTAGCATTTGCTTTTGCTTCCTACAACTTCTTTATGACCCCCGTTGGAACTCTCTTCTTCGTGGAAGCCAGACTTGCGTTTCTCAACTCGATTGCAACATTCCTTCGTCTTCTGCGATTTTCATATGTTGTTTTCAGTGTTGGAATTGGGCTCTGCGCCTCCAAAAAAGATGCCGCTATCTACGAGAACTAAGTAGTGACAATAGTGAGCCATGTCCTACTGTAATTTGACCTAAGTTATTATAAGGAAGAGGTTTAAGGAAGGAAGATGAACTCAAAGAACTTGTAGATAGTCAATCGCAGTTTAATTGCCTCATAAAAAGAGAATATCTCAACATCTTGGTAATGCCCATATTTGCTATAATGACATAATTCAATAGTTGGCATTACTGCTGTCGAAGGTAGAAACAACAAAATCACCCACTCCCTCCTACAGATACTACACTCATATAAGAGTGCAGACATTTATAGGTTTTGTTTAAAATTAATTAATTTTGTGTGTTAATTTTTAAGTAAGATAACTAAACTATAGCAACAACCTTAATTTGAAATATCAAGTAGTTGTATTTACACTAGAAATGTTCTGTTTGCCACACAAACAAATCACACAGTCGTCATGACGCTTAAGTATTGCCAACGCCACAGTACCAAGGTACCAATTTAAAACCATTTGGAGTAATATGGTTGTTTGAGTAAATGTGCCCATATTTATCAAATTTACCCTATATGTAAGTAAAAATGGGATAGTATTAGTTTTCCATTTATCATCCAAAGATGAAATGAACTGTTCCAAACCATATAGAATTATTCAGAAGAGAAACTGTTTATACTTTTTAAAACAACATAAAATTTTAAAATCAGTTTTGATAAAATTACAAGTATTTTACGGTTACAGATTTTATACGAATATTTATAGCCTCATCATTCTAAGCAAAAGTACTTTTCTAGCATTATGATTAGTCTGAATAATTCACTTTCCAGATTAATTTTTAAATTTCTTAATGTTTCTTAACCTTTAAACTGAAGAAATAAGTTTTTAAATTTATCACCAGGGGACACTTCTTGATAACTTCTCTTTCATTTTTAAATTTAAGAAAATCTAACAACATTAACTTAAAAAATCAAATACTTTAGCCTCAATAAACAAGAAAATTATCCAATTATCAAACTCTAGACAGATAAGAAGTGTTTCAACAATGTTATTTCCCATGTCTTCCTCACGTAAACTTAGCGACATGCGTAATAAGATTTTAAATAGTGTCTGCGGAAACAAAGACCTGTGGGGAGTCAATCCATTCTTCCTAATTACTTTCGTGCCCCCTCTTCCCAAAAATAATCTGCTTTAGTGAGCGGTACCTTTTAACTGGAGCCTTCCTTTTGTATTTATCGCAATGAAGCGGCGAAGGGTCCTTTGTCCCAATGCTCTAGCGGAGAAGAAATTATATTTCATCTCCCCATTTAGCGGTTATTAATTAAAAGTCTTTTTATTTAAGTAGATATTTGTGGGTCTCACTTACGTGTTTTGGCCAGTAAAAAACTTTAACAAGTACTTCTTTAGGTAATAAGAACGTAGAAGTTATATGAAGGAATTTTAAATGTAAAATTCTCAGCTTGTTTTGAACTATATCAGATATCAAAGTAATAGAAACGTATTGATAAGAGAAAACCGATCTTTCAATTCGATTGTTATTATTATTATTAATGTATGATGCCGCAGAATTTTCAAATCATTGTTTTTCAAACCTCAACAGTAAAAAGTAAATAAAACGTTCTAAAGCAAAACAAATACACAGGAAATGTAGAGTAAATTGATATAGATAAAGGAGCATTTACAAATAAATTCAACAACAGAATAGAACATTTGCACTAGAACCTGCACCTGTAAAATAGTGAAATACTTATATTCCTGATTGTTAAGAATTTTCACAAAAGCATAATCTGGTATTATTTAAACATTCTCAAGGAATTAAATTCTTCAGGTCTAGTGGATAACCTAATGAGAAACACTTAATTCTAAAGTCACAAGCAACTAGAAAGGAATATGCAATTCATAATTGTGAGGTCTGGGGGCAAACAGCGTACATAAAGCCTTAGTGCGATTTTATTTTACACCAAATTAAATCTCTCTAGTTTTCAGAAGAGGAATGTTAGTAATTTGGTTTAACAATGAATGTTATTTATACAACGATGATTATGATACATAATCAACAATACAAGGTAGCTCTCTAAGCAGGAAATTTCAATTTAGATAACTCTCTTTATATATATGTGCAGGATCATTCACTACTAATGAAAGAAAGTTGCGTGAAATGTAGACAATTTTTCACAATCGCATCGCAATATAGAGTTAATAATACCTTGTTCATATAGAAAGGGTTTACAGGAGTTCAACTGCACACGACCCCATATATACCGGGTATTTGTAAATGAATATCGGAGTTTTAACACTTTCCAGTATTTATTACATATAACTTACAAGCATAATTCCTACATTGAATGAAAGAGTAACTGAAAAAGTCTTCTATATGTTGGGAGGTTGGCATTGGGATGGTCCCCGTCTTTTCGTAATTTTTTGTGCTTCCCTTGTTTACAGGATGTTGTTGAAATTCTTTAGACTGGGATGCTGTCCCAGGCACTCAAGGGTGAATAGTCTCATAAATTTAATTAAAATTGTAACTCTGCGCCTTGGGGTTCACCAAAAGAGGGTGCTATAATGGAGTGAGTGGAAGTACAAATGGGGTGATGAGTCCTCCTTTAAAAGGTGCTGCGCGATAATTTTCGGCAGACCCTCTTTTATTTTCTTTCAGATATGCCGTGAAAGGATCCGCAGTAATAATTACGGGGCCGCCTTCCAACCCTCACCTCCGTTTCAGATTAGTGAAAATGCTTTCTTAATTATTATTCAATGTTTTTTAATTCTTATTCTTGTTTAATTTAATGCTTAAATTTGAAATGTAATCGTTTAAACTTGTAATCTAATGCACTAAATTATTTCAATTTTAAATGGAGATTGATTAATTGTGTAGAATTATCTTTGAATTTGATTAGACTATATTAACTCACTTGTAATGCGGACTAGAAGTTTGATAAACAAATTTGCGTATTATGATATCTAAATGAACCTGAGGGTAGTTAACGGGAGCGCCGCATTACATACAAGCTTTACAAATGTTCAATGTATGCCCCATTCGTCACACGGCATACATCAAGTTGATAGGCAAGTTCCTCCTAAACTTTGTTCAGTGTGTCTGAGGTAATTCAGCTATTCAACTCATCATTGGAATGTGCGTCTAAATATTGCTTTTCCTGATGTTACTCATTTCGGATGATATGAGAACAGAAGCTGCATCATTCATTTAATTTTCATCATCAGAATTTGCATGAATGATATTTTTTGAGCTTTGAACAAACCCCAAAATGTCTTTGTCTGTCATAATTATGGCTGCACACACATTACCATCATCTACCACAATAAATTCTGCCCATAATAGAATAAGACAGTCCAATCCGGCTGGTGTTTTCCGTATTCTGTCCAGTCCCAGAAGAAAATTCTTTTCATGTTAAGCGATTTTCGTTTTAAAATAAGAGAAAAAATGTATGAAAATACATAATAGTTTGTTGATACCTTTGTATTATTTCGTGTTAACTGATAATTCGTCTTAAACATTTTCGGGTTACACATATTTCACTGTAATCTTATAAACCATTTTAGCAATAATGGCTAAAGTACCTTGAATAATTCCCAGGATGACTTTGACTTGATGAAGTGTACGTTGAAATCAAAGAGTTCAACATCTTGAACTCTTTCGATATATGCAAGAATTTGATATGAGCCCTCCCCCCCCCCACACCCATTAAATAACGAAGGAGTTTAGAGGGCAGTCTATCATTTATTTGAGCTTACAATAAAGGTTTCTATAATAGGATTTCCTTCAGATCAGTTAAACGGGATAGTAAAGAGTTTTTCATGACATGTTGTCGAGAGTCCAGATAACTGATTAGAGCATCTGCGAAGCATTCCAAGACATTTTCATTCAATGTTGAAATCCCTTATAGAATCTCGAGGGATTCCTCTGCTAACGAAATGCACTCCTAGTTAAATAAACCACAATTTGGGAGGGGAGGGGGGTTCGAAAACGGTGGGCATTTTTTGGCCACTCTTCTTATTTCAGCTTCCAAGTGGTTTGACTTATTTTATTTAGAAATTTTATGCACATTTTCAATATTTTTTAAACATAAAGCTAATAATTAAATGTAAAAATTAAAAAAGAATACTTTCGATTTTAGTTCAAAAAATCACCAATGGGGTATAAATAAATTAAAGCAGAAACGATAAAATAGAATATCAACTTTCAACCAAACTGACTCTAATTCTTTTATTTCACTCGCGAATTCAGTTATGTAAAGCAAACTATATGCTTCCAAACGAATTTAATATTGAATTACTAACATGAGCAGACGATAAATAAAGCGAGGCTTGGTCAATAGCACTGTATCGGCTTTCACTACATGTTTGATACATTTCTCCTACATTGCTTCAGGGAAAATAATAACATAAATATCCTGTTCTATTGAATATAATAGAATATCAACATATTTCTTAAAGTTTCATTCAATCTTAGAGAAAGAAGAATCACTTTCGTTAAGGAAACAGAATGTTCTATATAGTGAGACAAAAATTCTACTTAGCTTTAAGGTACTCTTCAAATCTAAATAGCTTCTTCTTGAATAATTTAAGTAGACTTGTAAATATACTAAGAGGCTTAAAGGCAGATAATTGTAAACATGTCTTTGCATAAATTTCAAGCCGGTGGCTTTCATTTTTTGAAAGAATTTTATGCGGTTAACAAAAGAAAAGCAGCTTCAACAAAATTTATCTTTAGCTGACAAACAATACGTATATTATCTATTCAATAAGATTATTTTTCAAAAGCTTCAATGTATCTTTTCTTCGCTGCATAATTTTTATATTTATCATTGTAGAAACGTTATCAATTTTTATACATTGAATAACAACAATGAAATAAAACTTATATATTATTTGTTGATTGTAATACCATCAGTTTTGCACTTAAAATCCTCCAAAATTATTTTTTTATTTTGAGACTTTAATTTGACACGAGGGGAAAAGTATGCGCTATTATTTTACATTTTTATTGTTAAACATATAACGTAATTTTTTATAGAAAATGAGCTTTTTTTAATAGTTTAATCTAATTTTAATATTCTGTTTTGCATAGAGTAATACATAAAAAATTACATTAATAATATTCTCATGATAAAAAAAATCTAACTCAATATTGCGAATATTTAAACTTGTGAAATGCTAACATATGTAATTCACTTCTGCCTTTAGTTGGAGAGAAAGCGACTGAATTTAAATTTGTATAAAGTTCCAGATTATGTTCTACTAAAATAAATCTTTTAGAAAGGAATATATAAAAAATATTTATATACATTTGACGACTCATTTTGATTTAGTGTTTTAGGGGGTTTTGGAATAATTATTTAAATCAAAAATTGTTGCTTGTTATTTTCTAAGATTCAAAGCAAATTACTCAATAATGAATTATTTATTCCATTTTAATAATTTAATTTTACGTTGTTCTAAGGATGAAAGCTTATAAAATAATAGAAAAGAAATATAAATAGATAAAAACTCTTTGAGAATGAGAAATAGAAGTTTTCTTATAATAATTTTGAAAATTTATACTTTCATACAAATGTCTTAGTTTTTAATTAAATCAGAATGAAAAATTTAATTTCATCATTTATTCATTTACTTTTCCAGGGTACGGTCTACTTCTAATATTTTTAAGGTGTTGTCGTCCACACAGTGGCGTATGTGTGGTGTATGTGGCGTATATTTGTATTAAAATTGTAAGTTTTCTTTCCTTAACACTTGCTTTCGACATTGCATCCCTCTTTTAAAATATGACAGATTACTATTTTTACTACAAAAATACAAGTAACATAAAATTGTCAAGTGTAAGCTTGGCTCAGACAGGTGTGATCTGAGTTTGGAACTTTATTATATTAATTTTTACAAAATACTAGATGACGGTAAAAATCCGTTTTTCTTATTTTTTAAAAATTTAGATCCGGGATATTTATTAATATAAACAACTGCTCATGTTTAGATTTTTCGAGAGAACCGGGCATTTAAGGATTCGTGATTTATTGCACTCTGGATTTCTGTTTATATTTTAACTAACAATAAGTTGAAAAAATATGGAAGGTTTATTATATATATATATATAAATATATATATATGGTGAATTGGGCATCAGACATTCATATTAATAATTTCAGTGTTTATTTTATTTTTGGTTCGTTTATACAGCACAAAAATTTTAATACTCAAAAACATTTGAAATGCAGACCTTCATAGAAGAAACGCGACGACTCGTTTTTAACGATAAAAATCGTTTGTTTTTACTTCTACTCTTTTCTAAATCAGTAAGAACAAACGATTCTTTTTCGTTGCTATCGCAACCAGAGTTGCCATAACCATAAGTATAGAGAGCACAAGCAATATAAGGATTAATTTTAAAAAAGCGATATATTAGCTGTTATTTGAAAGATTTGTATCAGTTCATGTTATGTGAAAGTAAATTTATCGTTTGGGATTTAACAGATAGTATTTTGTAAGTTTTAGGACTATTTTATTATAATGACCATTCCAATTAAAGTGAAAAGAGTTATTTTAAAAAAAATGAAACCATTTTTTTTTAAATTCGCAATTGTTTTTTTAAGGGCACTTTCTATAGAGCCTATGTTAAAATTGCGTAAGTTTATGTACCTTTTTCTCAGAAACTACTTGCTCCTCATAGATGAAATTTTTACAGTAGGTTATATGTACTATCAATAAAACTTCAGTGGAGGGTTTTGTCTTTTTACTAAAAATTGATATAAATACATTTTTTAAAAAAATGTCCAATCCCCCCCCTTGAAATTTAGTTTAAAAAAGCGTTATCTATAAAAAAGTTTGCTAGGTATTTCTTATCCTCTCCATGTAAATGTGTAAACATGTTGAAAATATACTAACTGAAAATTTGAGGACTCTACATTAATTAGTTTCTGAGAAAAAGGTACAAAAAAGGAAAAATATTGTATTTTGAGAAAACAAGCTTTAAAGTAAAAATTTGTAATTTTTGACGATTTACCTTTTTTAATACTTTCCAGAAAAATATGAAACATTTTTTTGCCCTCTGCTTCTACAAAAGACTCTTCTAATTTTCTTTTTTTTTTCATTATTTTTAGCAATCTAGCCTTTTTTTGTTTTTGGATCTCATGATGCTTTTGTTGGGCTACACGAATCCTACGTGCATCTAATTTTTTAAAGCATGACACACAATCAGTACCACAATGTTTTAAAATGATTAATTTGGCTAGATGGCCCATATTGAATTGTGCAATTCCAATTTTTACCCCTAATTTTAGAGTTTTTAACTCCACAAACGTAGATTTTGGAATGACTGACCATATGGTATTATTAAATGACTCATTGGGGTTTTGATTCTTTCCATGTAGACATTTTTTTAATAACCTAGGGTCAGCTTAATCTCTAAAAATTGGCTTAATTTCATTCATGAGGGAAGATGGCACATGGGTATGTTTTTTATGGTCATAATGCTTTTCGTTAAAGTCAGCTTTTGCTTTCTGAAACTTGCACCATGAATTTGTACCCGAGGGACACAATCCATGTTGAGGGCTCTCATTTGTAGACAAAAGATGGAAATAAACAGCCCAAACAGCAGTTTTCATGTTGTGTAAATCATTAATATTGTTTCTAATGGCCATACCATAATACCTCTGAATTTTGGAAATTAAATGTCGTCCACTTAGGCTTCTTCCATCACTTAATTTTTTTCCTCTGTTTTTTCTTTTGAGATTCAAAAGACGATACGCTTTTGAATATGTCCAACGCACTCTAATTTTTCCACTTGAGTGTCATAAGGATTCAGGGCAAGTATTGATGAAAAACCTCTTGAATCTCCATCGCCCAAATATTTTGTGTAACGAATGCCATAATGAGCTTCGGATCTTTCAAATATCACCGTTACACCTTTCACTTCCCCGCCTCCACTTGTTCCACTATAGTTGGCAATACATGATGGTTCATGAACAGAATTAAATGCAATTTTGCACCGACAATGTTTCGAAAACACTTCAAAGTCAAGAACTTTTCCAGTATCGACACTCGTAGCTGTAACAATACCATTGAGGGACTGGTATCCTCTTTTCTGCAATGAACCATCAAGGCAACAGCGTTGTGACGGCTACCTTCTATTCGTGTTGCCTCCTCAACAGAATTTCTCATTGATTTTTCACAGGTAAATTTAGAAGAGTCGAACAACAATTCTGTATAAGTACGGAATTTTTCAGGTGGAGATGGCAAGTTCATAAGTCCACAGAATGTTTCTGCATTTGAAAGACCTCTTCCAATAGATCTGAAAGCAAATACCAATCTGATATTTGAGTGGAAAAGTTTATTTTTATTTTTCAATTTAGTTGACGTATGGAAACCATGTTTTTTTGTGCAAAAACTACAACAAAGTTCCATATAATACACAATTACACAATTACACACTCTTTTAGAAGCCTCCAATGAGATGGAATGGCCACACTTTTTACAAACAGCAAAATTCAATAAAGCTTTATTCAATAAATTTAATTCTATTAAAACATTTTTTTCATTACTTCCTTCCATATCTTTATGTAAACTGATGTTTGAAATAAGTTTTCGTGTTGAAGCACTTTGAATAACAGTTTCTGTGCTGAAGAGATAGCTGGAACATTTTGAGCAATCATTTTTTAAACGCCCACATTTTGAGTTTTTTAAATATTTTTTTAGATCTACCCATAATTTAGTCGTTAATAAAATACTGATAAATATAATTAATGTAAAACGTGGATTAAACAGAAAAAAATCTGGATAAATAAATTAGAATTCACAATTAGCAAGTTCAAGCAAAAAATAATCCCATTTTACAACAAACCAAACGAAAAAAAATAACTGTGCTGAGTTGTCTTTTCCTTTCTTCAAAGAAAAATCGTTTTATTTATGTGTAAAAAATATGTTATACTAATTGTGGACAAAACAAATCGCGCTGTTATCGAAAAATTAAGCATGATGAAAGACAGGTGCTCCTCGAGGTGCACCTGTCACGCGCCAAAGAAAGTGGCTTTCTTTTAAAAAAATAAATAAATATACTTCTAATTATTGTATTTCCATTTATCATATATCATTTTAAGCAGAAATGTTTGATATTTTTAAAAATATAAAAAAAAGTCAAAATCGATCATTTTTCAAAAATTCATGTGCCGGACCCCGTTAAACATTGCGAAAGTTTTTGTATTGTATATTCAGATATTATCAATGAGAGTAAATTGTAAAGTTTAGCGTATTTGAAGCGCAACTGCAATGAGAACAAGTCATTTAATCTAATGAATCTTCTTTTACATTATTCCATACTTCTGAACTTGTGTTCGTCTTTTGAACATCGGCGGAAGCATTTCATGTTTTTTTTCGAAAATGGTGAATATTTTCCAACCACTCTTCTTATTTCAGCTTTCGAGAGGTTTGACTTATTTTCTTTGAAAATTTTATGCATATTTTCCATATTTTTTAAAACATAAGGCTAATAATTAAAAGTAAAAATTAAAAAAGAATACTTTCGATTTTAGTTCAGGAAATCACCAATGGGGTATAAATAAATTAAATCAGAAACGATAAAATAAGGTAACAACTTTAAGAAATCCAAACTGGCTCTAATTCTTTTATTCCACTCGCGAATTCAAATGTAAAGCAAACTATATACTTCCAAACGAATTGAATATTGAATTACTAACATGAGCAGACGATAAATAAAGCGAGGCTTGGTCAATAACGCTGTATCGGTTTTCACTACATGTTTGATACATTTCTCCTACATTGCTTCAGGGAAAATAATAACATAAATATCCTGTTCTATTGAATATAATAGAATATCAACATATTTCTTAAAGTTTCATTCAATCTTAGAGAAAGAAGAATCACTTTCGTTAAGGAAACAGAATGTTCTATATAGTGAGACAGAAATTCTACTTAGCTTTAAGGTACTCTTCAAATCTAAATAGCTTCTGCTTGAATAATTTAAGTATACTTGTAAATATACTAAGAGGCTTAAAGGCAGATAATTGTAAACATGTCATTGCATAAATTTCAAGCCGGTGGCTTTCACTTATTGTAAGAATTTTATGGGGTTAACAAATGAAAAGTAGCTTCAACAAGATTTATCTTTAGCTGACAAACAATACGTATATTATTTATTCAATAAGATTCTTTTTCAAAAGCTTCAATGTATCTTTTCTTCGTTGCATAATTTTTATATTTATCATTGTAGAAACTTTATCCATTTTTATACATTGAATAACAACAATGAAATAAAATTTATATATTATTTATGTGTAACATCTTTACTCTCGGTTGTTGGATATTTGTTGGAGTGATTTCGTAAAAAGGGACGGAAATGCGTAACAGGAAGTCGGGGGAAGCGCGCGCTGTTTTATTTGACCAATTCAGCGCCTTGGGGGTGTCTCTTCGCTAGCCTTGTCTCGGGGTCCATCCAACTTTAGTAGCAATTAGGGTCCCGTAGACAGAAATCCCAACTCTAAAGCAATGAGAGCGCCCTCTTTTGGGAGGAGGGAATGGGCGTTTCTAAACGAAAGACCAAGTACTCATGTAGTACTGGTCTTAATGATCGAAGGTAAATAGTTCCTTCATAAAAGATAAATCATATGCCTTTTTTTTCTTAATTTTCTATATTTTCTCGACTTTGAAATAAACATTTTTTCCATGCTATTACTTTTCCAAATTTGAGTTTACTTTGTTTCATTTTCTGATAATTATGTTCTGAAAGCTGTCATGATGAAAGAAAATGGCATCACAGAATCATACAAGCCTCTTCTACAACAGTTGAGAGAGATATTCTGTTTGTTTCCAAGTGCAATCCGAGCTCGAGACAGGAAATCGACCTCTTTCCCATTCTATTTTTGTTCTTTGAGGGTCCAGTTTACAACCAGCTTTAAGGCTATTTATATGATAACCGACCCCTCTTTTACTGCCCAACCCATGGTTCACGTACATAAAAACTGGCGGACATTCTAGTTATACAAAGAAACTGCTTTTTTTACGCTGTTTCGTTTCTGTCTGAGGATCATCAGTTTTTCATTTGTTATATAGATCTACAATGATAATTAAATATCTTCAACGAGTACGAAATAAGGAATATTCCAAATTTTGTACAGTAATTAATTTTATAAAAATATCAGTTTTATTTAAGACAAAAACCTTTATATATATATATATATAATAATATATATATATATATAATCAAAATTTCTCTACGAGAGAGATGAATTAACATGATTAATACTTAAAAGAATAGCTATTGCTAGATAACAAGACAACAGAATTTAGAAGGAGATATGTAAAATTGAAATAACAGAGTAAAATATAAAAGAATGGATGCTTCAGTATTATCAACATTGCTGACTTAGGACAGCTTGTATACATAAAATTTTCCTTAAAAAAAAATTTCTGTATAAAAGTGGGGTTGAACATGTTTATATATATATATATATGTATTTATATGTATTTGCTTAATTACAAGCATACTTGTATATTTGTGTGAGGTATTTTAAATATATTTAAATATATGTATATATATATATATATTCATTCAAAACAGTTTTCTGTGATATTTCTCAATATTAAATTGCATCAAAATCCTTTTTTAAACAGTTTAATGACAAGAGAAATTTACAAGAATAATGGAATGAATAGAGTAATGTTATTTAAATTATTCTCTTTCCTGAAATATTTCAGAACAGTTCTTTATTTCCGATTCTGTTCAATAGTTTTATTTAAAAACGTTTTAAGACATGTAACAAAAAAAATCTTATATAAATTTAATAAAGTACAGTGGCGTAACAAACAATGGGCTAGGTGGTGCAGTGCACCGGGGTCCTCGCGCCTTGACCACCAAGCAAGTCGAACTTGCGATAATTTCTCCCATAATTGAGATATAAATATGAAAGATTGTTTCATAGCTCTGGGTATGGTTAGTCAATATATTGGAAACATATGTGAAGCAGAATGCTTATTTGAAAATGGACAAGCAGTCATTTTGGTGGTCGCATACATTTCTCCGAATCAAACAGTTAAAAAAAATTAAAGATTTCCTGCATTTTGCACATTTACCGTATACCGAAGGTGGTTCTGCTCTTTTTTTTTAAAAAAAAAAACTTCACTCGCTTCCCATGATTTTGAGTGGTGATTTTAACGTTAACTTTAGTTTGCCAGAAGCTGAGCCGCTCATAACTTTTCTGAAAGATGAACTCAAGCTCGAAATGAACACAAATCGAAATGTTTCGACAACTAACAGTAGAACTGTTATTGACGCCGTTTTTCAACGATTTTTAAATACTTTGAAATCACAAGTATATGTGTCATACTTTAGTTTTCATAAATCTATTGTCTCCGCTCTTCCCCAAATTGAACAAGAATAAATATTTTTGTTAAAAAATTGCATTACTCCTTGTGTTAAATAAATAAAATTTTCATTAAAGTTATAATTATTCGATATAAAATTATTTCCGGTCTTACCCGATTCATTTTTTTTCGGGATTAAAGTCACTATATTGCGTATTTACCCCGATAACAAGTCAGATATTACACATCATATGCGACTACTGTAAGACTCGTTTCTTTTTTATTAATCTGCACACATCATGGACGCGCCGACAACAGCAACAACAACAAAAATTTTAAAAAACTAATCTAGTTTTATTCAGAAGAAAACAGATTATACAATGCTATCATTACATAATTAATCTAGTAATGATTAATAGAAAACAATATTGCTTTAGTTTTTTAAAATATATATTAATTTAAACCCATCTTCGCCAAAAATAAAATGAATACAAAAATTCTCACCGTTGCTTATTGAAACTATTCGTTTCTTTATTGCGTTGGTTTTGAATGTTAGATTAAAAATATAAAAGAATAAAAAGGTAAAAAGCTTGGAAGTTTATTTACATTCACTGTATAAAATCTTTCAAAAAGAAAATAATACTATGTGACAAAAATATATATCAGAGTTTTACTTTATTTTTAAGGTACTTTATTCCACCATTCTGCAGTAAATCATTCTTTAAAAATGAGGAAAACTATCAACTGTTATAAAAAAAAAATAAAAGCTTGCACTTTAAAACATTTATTTGTTGATTGTAATACCATCAGTTTTTCACTTAAAATCCTCCAAAATTATTTATTTATTTTGAGACTTTAATTAGACACGAGACAAAATGTATGCGCTATTATTTTATATTTTTATTGTTAAACATAGAACGTAATTTTTTATAGAAAAGGAGCTTTTTTTAATAGTTTAATCTAATTTTAATGTTCTGTTTTGCATAGAGTAAAACATAAAAAATTACATTAATAATATTCTGATGATAAAAAATCTAAGTCATATTGCGAATATTTAAATTTGTGAAACTCTAGCATATATAGCACTTCTACCTTAATTGGAGAGAAAGCGACTGAATGTTTAAACTTGTATAAAGTTCCAGATTATGTGTTCTGCTAAAATAAATCTTTGAGAAAGGAATATATAAAAAGTATTCATATACATTTGACGACTTATTTTGATTTAGTGTTTTAGAGGGTTTTAGAATAATTATTTAAATTAATAATTGTTGTTTGTTATTTTCTAAGAGTAAAGGCAAATTACTCAATAATGAATTATTTATTCAAATTTAATAATTTAATTTTACGTTGTTCTTAGAATGAAAGCTTATATAATAATAGAAAAGAAATATAAATGCATAAAAAAACACTTTGAGAATGAGAAATAAAAATTTTCTTATAATAATTTTGAAAGTTTATACTTTCTTACAAATGTCTTAGTTTTTAATTAAATCAGTCTGAAGAGTTTAATCTCATTATTTATTTATTTTGTGCAGGGAAGGCGGACATTTCCAGGGTACGGGTTACTTCTAATATTTTTAAGGTGTAGTGGTCCACACAGAGGCGTAAGTGTCGCCACATATTTGTATTAAAATTGTAAGTTTTCCTTCCTTAACACTTGCTTTCGACATTGCATCCCTCTTTTAAACTAGGACAGATTACTATGTTTACTACAAAAATATAAGTAACATAAAATTGTCAAGTGGAAGCTCGGATCACACTGGTGTGATCTGAGTTTGGAACTTTATTATATTAATTTTTACAAAATACTAGATGACGGTAAAAATCCGTTTTTCTTATTTTTTTTAAAATTTAGATCCGGGATATTCATTAATATAAACAACTGCTCATGTTTAGATTTTTCGAGAGAACCGAGCATTTAAGGATTCATGATTTATTGAACTCTGGTTTTCTGTTTATATTTTGACTAACAATAAGCTAAAAAAATATGGAAAGTTTATTAGTGAATCAAACGCGTCAGAAATTCATAATAATAATTTCAGTGTTTATTGTATTTTTGGTTTATATTTACAACACAAAAATTTTAATACTCAATAAATAAAATTTTTATATTTAAAAAGCAGATCTTCATAGAACAAACGCGATGACTCATTTTTAAGGATAAAAAAATATTTTTTTTTTACTTTTACTCTTTTTCTAAATCAGTAAGAACAAACGATTTTTTTTCATTGCTATCTCAACCAGAGTTGCCATAACCATAAGTATAGAGAGCACAAGCAATATAAATATTAATTAAAAATAAAAAAAATTGAGATATATTAGCTGTTATTTGAAAGATTTGTATCAGTTCATGTTATGTGAGAAAAAATTTGTCGTTTGGGATTTATCAGATAGTATTTTGGAAGTTTTGCGACTGTTTTATTATAATCATCATGGTGATTAGAGTGAAAAGAGTACTTTTTTTTATTAAAATGAAACCATTTTCTTTAAAATTCGCAATTGTTTTTTTTTTAAACATAGCGAAAATTTTTGTATGGTATATTGCATTAAAGATTTAAAATGAATTTTTAAATGAAATTAGGCTTAGCAGGGACATTTGCTTGGTCCGTGCATGCGTATAGTCTCAGAACGCGTGGGCCTGGGGAAACTCTTCATTTTCCTTTTGTCCGTCCTGGAGGAGTTAATAAACAAAGTAAATTAACAAATTTTAAGGAAAATGGGCAAAAAAAAAAGGTTTTTTGAAACCTCTTATACAAGAAAGCTCTTAGAATACACAACTTAGATTACCTAAAGGTTGAAATAAAATATTTTGTTGGAGAAATAAAATCTTTTCGTGTTTATAATTAATCTTATCTATAAAAAATATTATTTGTTATAATAGAACAAACTATTCCCTTCTAACATCCTACATAAAAAAAAACAGATTATTTTGGAATTCACAGATTTTGTATTAATAATAGCCCTATTTTTGCATAGGTATAAAAACTCTAGATTGCATTTACAACAAATTCGATTATAAAGCCTTTCCTTTTAATTATTGAAAATAATTATCATATATGGAGGTAAACGTACTTATTTACATATAAATGGTTAAAGAAACATAAGATTAAGTATCTTATTTATTACTTCCACTACAGCCTATTTAAAAATATCGAAATTCATTTTGAAACATTGAAACATAATTATACTAATGTAAATGTAAAAAATAGCGTAGTGTGGGGGGAGTATATAATCAAAGAAAGTATATAATATATATATTTGAATCATGTTTAATCTATTTGAATTTGATTTCTCCAAGCGTTTGAGGGAAGGATAAAAAGCGCCGAAACACACACTAATAAGAGTATCTTACGAAGGAAAATAAGGTTTTTATTGACATTATTTTATCTTGTGTGAATATTCATTCTGAACTAGTTACTGAAAACTTTTGTAGAAAAAAATATATTTCCTAGATCCAAAATATACATTTTTCTGTAAATTTTATGTTTATCTCATGCAACTATAAAATAGTTTTAGTAGCCCATCCTTTACTAGCTATTGATTCATTATTTTACAAGGATTCAAATATTTTTAATAAATACAAATTTACGAAATTTCATTTCTAAACATTAGTATAGATTTTTCTCTGACAAATCAAACCTAAATAGACAATTTCAAAACATAAATATAAAACGTGCAAAGGGACAAGTGAGAGACAGTATCAGTTTAAAATATTCTGCCAAGGAATTTGAAGCAGAATTATAATCCTACCATGCTGACATATGATCAATATCTTACTGTAATTATCTTAATAAATGCAAGAATTCTACTTCAAGATTAACCAAAGACAACTTTTAAAACTTATAAATTAAAAATTGCATAATTTACGATCACATTAACAAAAATTAAACCAATTAAGCGCTAAAAACATTAAAACCAAAAATACTTGTGTGTATTATCTCTACAAAGTGTAATCACATCGCCCGAATTAACATTAAAAAAATAATTTATTGAATTCTGCTTAGTAAGAAAAACAGTTATGTTTTGTTAAACTCCTGAGTGTGCTTTATATATTTTTAAACTAGGAGTAATTGTTATTGCTATCCTACACCTCCTTGTTTCCTAAAATTAATCTTCGGGATGAAAATTTAAATCCCTGTACTTATAGTTTCTTTTTAAAAACTGGCGGAAAAGGTTTTAAAAGAACACTCATCTTAACCAATCAAGTCTTTTTATATATAATGCTTTGAGGTACAGCTTAGTAAATTTTTTCGCTTTGCAGCGTCATAATATAATTGACAATTTACAATAAAAAGGACTCTTGTATGCTGGAATTTAATTAACATGATAAAGGACTAAATTCTAATTAATACTTCAAATTTTTTTTCTAGTACATTCCTTTGAATAGTGACACCACTATCGTACTTCATTACATGAAGAAGACATTTATGCACATGCTTTTTTAACTACAGTAAACATCTTTTATATGGATTTTTCTGTCTTGTCGAACATTCTTGTGCCTTCCAACATTAAAATTTCTTCGAAGAAAAGAATTCTTAAGATTTAGTGAGCTTAAGAACTTTGAAATTCTTATCAAGTTGTCTAATATAAGTTCATCGTCTATTGAAAAATAAAGAAGTTTTTACTGTTAATATCTTGCTACTCTATAAAAGTAGCATGTATGATAAGAATTGTTTATAATTATGAAATTATATACTTTCTAATTTTTAATTGTAATTTAAAGCTAATCTTACAATGTAATATATACTCTACGGCTTTATTTTTTCTATTTCAACCGCTTTCACATAAGCTGAAACATTTGTTTTATACAGTTTTTTGAATTCTTAATGCAGCCTCTTTCTGACACAATATGGCTCTATTAACGAAGCATCTTATATTTCTAAACCACAGTCGAGAAACGAAGATGCACACACTCCACTTAGCCAGCTTCCCCAATACGGCAGTGTGAGGAGTTTACACACTATTGGAATCTAAAAATGATCTATTCACTGTTTTCGTGATCATGTGTAGCTTTATTCTATTTCTTGTCTTGTGTAGCTTTATTCTAATTCTTGTCTACAAATTCTGTTATATTGTCACTTAATAATTTTGCCGTTTTTTTTTTTTATTTCTTTTGTCTTTTTCTTCAATAGCTTCAAGCTTATGTCAAAACAATTTGTAATTAAATTTTTTACATGTCTTTTTTTTTTTTAAAAGCTTGCCATATTATTATGATATTAACTTAAATTAATCGAAAGACCTGGAATTCAAATATTTACTCAAATCAAAGTAAAATATATATAGTTTTTTTTTTTCAAATACAGTCGAACCATTATTTAACGAATTTTTCTTTGTCCGGGATTAAAATGGAGATATAAAACTCCTATTTAACGAATAACTAGTACCAAATTAACGAATTATTTTAATAGCCGAAAAAATAATTTTTATTACAAAAAAAGAGAAAATCGGTTTTTTTTATCCTTTTTGTCCGAAAGAGAAAAAAACTTTGTTTATGACCAGAAAATTTTGACGATAAAGGAGGCAGACCATTATTAAACTTTACAATGGTAAATGAGACTTGAGTAACCTATCGCATGAGTTTTGAATAAGACTGAAAAAATTCGCTTCTTATCTCATCCCACTCCACAACGTTGAGGTACTTAACCCATTGGCTGCCATGTAAATTTAGTGTCTTGCCATAGGTGCCAAGATTTTATTTTAAAGTTATTGATATAATATTAATAAAATAACAAAGAGATAGAGTTATTGATATTATATTGTGATAGCATTTACAGTAAATTTTTTTAAAAAAAACACTATCAGATAACTCGTAGCCTGGCGTCACTGAGTAAGATTTCTGAGCTAAGTGTTACTATGAGTTCCTTCGTAGTGGTTTTTTCCAATAACAATCTTCATGCAAAAAGATTTTCTTTTCGCTTTGTTTGATTTTACAAGCTCGCCACATAATTTCATCTGGCGATAGTCAAATGTATAATGTTCTGTCATATTTTCATACAGATATACATTCAAGAGACAAAACATTATGACCACCTGTCAATGACGAGTTGGCCCACCTTTGGCGCGCAACACAGCTTCAACCCACTTTGGCTTGGATGCCACAAGTCCTTGGTAGATGGCCGGAGACAGATTGTACCAGATGCTTAAGCAACCGGTCACGCAAATCCAAGATATTCCGAATTGGGGGTCTTTGAACTCTATATTGCCATCCCATGGCATCCCAAATGTATTCTATCGGATTGATATCCGGTGAGTTAGGCGACCAGGACATTAACTGGAATTCATCATCATGTTCCTGGAACCACTTCAACACAATTTTAGCCTTGTGACACGGGGCGTTGTCCTATTGGAACATTCCATTTTCAGCTGGAAAAACAGAGGCCATTTAAGGGTGCAACTGGTCCGCAATGATGTTCAGACACCCTGTAGCATTCATGGTATGCTCTACCACAACGCCAAGAGAACATCCCCCCAAAGCATAATGCCGCCACCACGGGCCTGTGTATGACCTACTGTACATTGAGGGAGCAACTTCTCCTCTGGAAGACGGCGTATCCTGACACGGCCATCGGCTTGATGAATGACAAACCGTGATTCATCTGACCTGGCAACTCTCTCCCACTGATCCATGGACCAGTCGCGATGCTCCCGGGCCCAGCGCAGGCGCAGTTGGCGATGACACTTGGTCAGCAAAGGCACACGAGAGGGACGTTTGCTGCGTAGCCCCATATCCAGCAGTGTCCGCTGAACAGTGTGCTCCGATATTTTTCAACTTGGCCCTGCATTGTATTGGGCTGTCAGGTGAGCCACTGTCTGGCTCCGGTTTTGCTTTACCATGCGAGACAGTCTCCAAGGACCTTTTTCTTTGATAGCGTGTAGATGTCCAACACCAAGTCGTCTACTGCTGGTTTCACCGTCATTCATCCAGTTTGCATAAGTACAAACAACTGTAGATCGCGAACAACCCACGAATCTTGCAGTTTCGGAAATATTTGTTCCGAGCCTTCGAGCCATTACAATCTGCCCTCTATCAAAGTCGCCTAGATCCGCAGCCTTTCCCATCACACATAGAAGTAAGTGAAAGAATGATTCTTCAGACTCTCCAGCAGCAGTTAAATACCACTTACACCTGATCACGTGCCTTCCACGTCATCCAGGTGAGTTCATTGCAAAATGTAGGGGTGGTCATAATGTTTTGGCTCTTGAGTGTATAATGATCCTCGCTGTAAAAAACCTTTAAGGTGATGTTATTATAAAAAGTTGTAAAATAATTAAAATGAACTGATAAGTGATAATTAGCAGACCACAGGTAAATCATCTGTTGATAAAAGAAAATCGCTCTACCCTACTTCGAAATCTTCCAGTAGAAGGCTTAAAAGTTCTATAACCAAAGAAATCGAGGGAATAAAAAGATGAGGATGCGTCAATATAGGGAATCAGTTATGCATTTGTTTGATGTCTACGGCAGCAATACAGCAGCAACTATAATAGAAATACAACTGATTTTCATTACTTAGAACATCTTCCTCCCCCAGAAAAAAAATTTACCTACAAAACCATGTCAGTGTACAAAGCAAATAAAAAACGTTAGGAGAATAGGTATTTTTTGTTCAGTGTGTTCCAGCAACCCAGCACTTTGCGTTGATTCTCGCTTTAAAGCTCATCATACCAGCAATAATAATGAAAATATTTTTTTTTAATTTTTGGAATATATTCATATATATGTAATTATTCTGTAATAATCTAACCGTCTAATAATAAAATTGGAAGTTAATATGTTTTTTGCACTATATAAATTTTTCACCTTTCTAATAATTCCTAACTCAAATGGAGATATATAAGCAATCTAAAATTTCAGCCCAACCAACGCGATATCTCGTAGTGCTGTACGCTTGACACGAGATATCTCATAGTTAGCAGTCAACGGGGTAGAGTTCTTACCGTTTTCTCTCCTTCTTAAGTGAAATAAGGTTCATTACACATACAGTTCTGCAGAAAATTTTGTGCAAACATTGAGAAAATTATTGATTTATCGGAGCCAATGGGTAGAGATTCTGATGCATAAATTGATAATGAAACTCTTATCAATCTGCAACCAAGCGCAAAATTGTAATTGCCATTAATATTCCTAAATCATTTTTCAAGAAGATTTTGAAAGAAAGAATGTGAAGTCTTGGAACCAATAATATCTCATTTTAAATAAAGGGGGCGAAACAAAGAAATTTTTTCCAACCATTAATAAGAGACTGGCCTGTCTTCATTAAAAAATAACCCATCCTCTCTCTCTTCACAAAATAAACCAATTTCTAACTGGTCATGACAACTTTAAAAGCTACTTGAACAAATTTATGTTAGTTACGTCATCTTCTTGTGATTGTGTTATTGGTGGCGAGGAAAATGTAGAACATGTGCTCTTTCTGTGTTCCAAGTTTGAAAGAGAACGAAACATCGGAAGACTAGATTTCATGGGACTTAATATAAATTGGCCCCTGAATCTTCAGCAGCTTCTTTCCACCAGAAGCGTTTTTAAAAAGTTCTGTAAATTTGTTGTAAATATTTATAATCCTTCATAACCTCAAAGGAATTTTTTTTCTTTCATTCCTTTGTAATGTGTGATTAATATTTACTTCTGAGAGCCCCGTGCGATACTTTGTGGTGCACGAGGATTTTATAATTGTTTTCAATAAAACAAAACTCTTATCACAATTGTTACGTTTTCTAATGCCTTACATTGTTTGGAAACTGTGGATAACATACCCCATGCATCAAGATGTAAATGGCGTAGTATTTTCTTCTCTGTATTAACTTGAAAAAGAACTTTTTTGAGTCAGGAATCAAAAAGATTGCCAAACATCTAGTTATCAGTACTTTAAAGTTTCCAATTAATGGGTGTGTAATACACTGGTGTCCAAAAGTTAATCATAATTGTAATTATGTGAATAAAGAAGGAACTGTAAATCAGAATGGCGGAAAACGCGATATGCGAGTGTAAAACGGTTATAAAATAAGGAACCAAATCAAAATAATAATAATAATTAATTTTACTACCCAAAGTAGTAGTTTGAAAGAAAACTGAGCATAGCAAGGATTCACACTTTAAAGAAAAAATGAAAGAAAACATTAAATAAAATACTGATGCCGCAGTTTAATAAGGCGTGTGGTCACCTCTGACCGCCAGGCACGCTGCACAGCGATTTACCATACTTGCTATGAGATGATGAATGAGTTGTGGGCTCAAACGGTTCCAAGTTTCTTGGAGAGAGCTCTCTTCAGTTCTGTAACGGAGCTTGGTGGATGCGAAAGGGCTTCAATTTGTCTCCCGAGTATATCTCATACATGCTCGATAGGATTTAAATCAGGGGAGTTCGCAGGCCACGACATGCTCTGGATGTTTTCCGTTTCAAGGATGTCATCAATCAGCACCGCTCGGTGACATGGCACATTATCATCCATGAATATGAAGTCAGGACCGACAGCACCTCAAAACAAGCAAACATAAGTCTCAAGAACTTCGTCTCTGTATCTTTGAGCAGTCACAGACCCCGTGTCAAAGAAATGGAGGACTGTGCGGCCGTCCATCATAATGCGTGTCCATACCATTACTCCCCTTGATGGAAAATGATGTCTTTCCGTTATGTTTCTTGGTTCAAAACGTGTTCCACGTTCTCTCCATATTGTTACACACCGAGAATTACTACTCAGACTAAACCGGGACTCGTCACTGAACATCACATTGGCCCACTCTCCCATACTCTAATGTTGATGTTTCAAACTCCAGTTCAAACGAGCGCGTTTATGCACAGACGTGAGGTGAATGCAAACTGCTGGTCTTCTGGCATACAGGCCTGCATGATTGAGTCTCCTGTAAACAGTTTGTCTCGAAATTCGTATTCCTGTGGCGACTGTGAGTGCCGAACCCAGTGCTCTGGCAGTACTGCACCTCTGACGTCGCGAACTTATTACCAGATATCGGTCTTAGCGAGGGGTTGTGACTCTTGGTCGGCCTGATACTGGTTGTCGGGTAACATCTCCCATTCTTTGAAACCTCTGCCACAGTCTTGGGATCACAGACTGGTCCACATTCAGAATTTGAGACACTTCGGTTTGTGATCGTGAGTTTACCAGCATTCCAAAGAATTTTCCTTTCGTAAACATGTCCAATTGGCGTCTTTGTGCCATCATTCACCTTGTTTGATGGTTAACAACGTTCCTTCGCACAGCAGTTGCACGTAACTTGTCTGAACTGTCTATGCTGCGTGAATTGGTTTCTCCGCGTTCCGACATGCGCCGGCGTTTTCGCGCAGGACGTAGTCGACTGAAAAGTTTTGCATAAACCCAATGTTTCTTCTTCACCCAATTAATATCCGTAAGAAATTTGGAATAATTTTACGAATATTTACTCCATTTTTTTCGTATTTTACGATTTATGCTTAACTTTTGGACACCAGTGTAGTTTGCTAATAGTACTTTTAGCTTCTGATTAAAAAGTGTGCAATTTCTAACAATCGATATTTTTTATGTAATTACTTATTACAGAATTTCCAATCGGTAAGTGCAAAAAAACTTGCATTTTTTGCAACCCTGATATTACGAATAACCCCGAATTAACGAATAAAATGTTCAGTCCCGATGAATTCGTTAAATCAGGGTCCAAATGTAATTAATTTACAAGCTCTTAATTTGAAAAGTTTTACAAGATAAGACTCGATTTGAGGTAACAAAACAAATCCACTTAATAGAAGTGAGAAATAAATGTAATTAATAAATTCTAAACATGTGTGCTAAACCCCAAAACAATTACTTTCAGAAAAATAGCTTACTGAATACTTGCAGTCTGTATGTTAGAAATCCAGCAACTTGGGTTTCATTGACATGTGTACAAAGCGAGCTCGTTTATGATAGAATTTGGAACATCAGCATTGGAAAGGCAATCAATGAAACGATGCAATGATCTCCGATGAATCGCAATTCATTTTACAGAGTGATTCTCGTTGCAGTGTAATTTGCAGAGAATGTGAAGCACTTACCACCTTCATAACATCAGAGAATGAGATCAGAATCGTAAGATAATGGAGTTTAAATATTTACCGGACTCATAGATCGAGCTTTCAGAAAAGGTGCATTTAATGCAGTGGTCTTCAAATTTTTTCGACTCACGGAACCCCTAGAACTATTGTCTTCGTGGAACCCCTAGAGCTATAAAGTGTTTTCGTAAAAGCCCATTCTCCTCTCCTCTCCACATTTATAAGAATATATTCTAAAATAATATTTTAAGTAGATTAACACGTTATAGATACTTTATGTAAGAAATTTTTTCAAAAGTATTGCATTTATATTTAAAAAATTTAATCCATTTTTGATATATAATGTAATTGATAATGTTAGTTTTGAATCCAAGTTTCCCATGCCCATGAATTATATTTAGAAACTGGAATATATGCTAGCATTTTTTACACAAACTGACGAGGTCTATATCTATTGCAATTATCTGCTGTCGCATTTTATATTCTACCTCAATAACCTTTCATATTTTGTTTCTGTAGTCACATTGAGAAATATTTTTCACTTAAATAGCCTTAAATTGTTTACCTTTGTTCTGAATATCGTTAAAAATTTTATAGCAATGAGAGAAATCCTGTGTATTTTGCATGAATTTGCATCTTAAAATTTAGGAGCTGCTCTTGCTGAAATATAGATTTTAATATCGAATCTGTTGATACGTCGATAACTTGTTCCATCTCCTTCATAATAGGTGTTTTTCCCATTAATGAAAGGAATACATTTTTTCATTAGAAAACTATTTAGTTTTCAAAACATTGTTCTAATGAGTATCAAATTATTTTGTAGAACATGGAGCTGTAAATAATAAAATAATCACAATCTAGTAGGTAGTACATATAAAGAAAAAAAATTTAATATTCTTTTATTATTATAATAAAAGTTTAAAAAGTGTTGCAAAATAAAGTTATGTTATGTAGGAATAAAAGTTTCGGTTTTAGACTAGGATGAGTTTCAGATACTTGTGGTTGTATAAACTTCATAGAGAACGTGAACCAATTTTGCATACACATTTATAATTTTATTTTCGAATTTTTATCGAATCTCGACTCGTGGAACCCCTGGGTATGCCTCGTGGAACCCCAGGGTTCCATGGAACACAGTTGGAAGACCACTGATTTAATGTAACAGAACACAGAGATGAGATTCATATTTTCTGAGGTTTCACTGGTTTACACATTTTCATGGACCACAATCGATACCACTCTATTCAAAACCACCATTAACATTCTCTATGCAATTTAGAAATAAACTAAATTGCAAAGAGTTTATTTAGATATATGTTTATTTAGAGAGATATACATTATATTTTATTATTATTATATTAGAGATATATTTTTCGAAATATCCCTGAAACATTATTAATTTCATTTAAAGAACTTTAATTTTTCTTCTGTTATCCTTCAACACAACAGAATAATGTTTCATGTTTCATAAAATCTGGATGCTTCTAGGATTTTCTTTGCTGTCCAAAGTAAATGCATCGCTAATATTCTACTTATATATAAAAACTGAGTCCCACCAGGAAAGCGGGATCAGTTCTCTGTCCTATTCTCTAGCGCGTGTGAGTTGTTTGTTCTGATACAGAAATGGCCAACTTTTTGGAAAATATTTTTAAAAAATTATGCGTGCAATTTCCAACTTTTCTAACAAACAGAAGAATATGAAAAGGGGAAAGAATGATACTTGTTCGCTTATTATGGGATTTTTACACAAACAGAACTTTTTTCATGCAAGTCTAAATTGTAGAAATTTAAAAATAACATAATAAATAAGACAAAGGTACAAATTTATGTTTTATTGTTGATTAACATTCTACAGGTTCAATCAGCTAGGTTGGATTTAAAATAAAACAAGTAACTTAAAACATTTCATTCTAAATAATTATTAAACAGCCAATACTTTCTTAGTATGTTTTTTGAATATGTAGTCTTTTTTAACAAGTATTAGGATTAGTTCTCGAAGATACTAGCAAAATTAAACTTTTTTGCTGCGTATCAGTTAATTTTGAGCGATATTTTGAATTTATTTTGTTCATAATAGAAAATATTTTTTCACAAACATATTAATCCAAGCCTGCAGCAATATAATACTGCCTAATAGTGTAAATTTGGAAAATGTCTTGTTGGTACAACTTTTTAAAATTCAATATAATTCGAATCCCTATCAGTTAAAATAAGTACTTTATATTTACTTTCAGTTTAGTATGGTGCTGTAGGTCAATTATTCTGATTTGGAATTCAGATGGTTAACAATTAACGTCTTGCAGAGAAATTATGAAAAAGGATTTATGAAAAGATCAGCATTTCTTATCATCTTGAAAATCATCCAATCCAACACTAAATGAATCCTGCAAAAGGGATAGTAAATTTTTAAATCTATCATAGCCCAAAGCATTATTAGCTTTGGTAGATGGGAATTATGTTCAGCTTATTTCTCCAAAATCGAGACATAAAAAAAAAAAGGTTTGTTCACAAAATACGATACATGATCAATTAGGTTACGAAAAGTAGTCTTTTCCTTATAATTTTAAATTTAAATTATTTAAATGTGTGTCTCATAGTATCAACAATAATAGCTAAATCCCACAGCCAATCATTCTTGAATTTTGAACACTCACTGGGCAGTTCATTATTTTCTTCCAGAACATTTTTTAAAAAAAGACACCCTTCCTCAAATTTTAAAGTCTTAGTCTCATGAGTGGGCTTCGTTCGGAATGCCAGCGCACACAATATTGAAGGAGTATTTTCTGCATTATAATTTTCTTTTATAATTCAATTAAGTGTATTTAAAATAAATTTTGAAGGGGGAGGGTCTAAGAGACAACCGTATTTCAATGAAACTATAAAAAAAATTGGTATTCATTATTATCTTCTAAAATTGTTAAGGTTTCCAATAAGTCTTCGCGTGCAACTCTTAGAACTCAGCCATGCCACAATGTGTCACGCGCGCCGCAGGTTGACCACCCCTGTTCAAAGAAATCCACTTTTTAATCCAATATAACCGTGCGGCTATTTCCATCTCTTCGTAACAATATATATTTTTATAAATATTTTGTATTCTAATCTCAAACTGGTTGTACAAAAAAAATTTAAAGAACAAAAAAGTTCTTCTTTCGACTAATATTACTATCTTGTGGTGAGAATATCACTATGCGATAGATGTGAAATATCCTTTCAGAGATTTTAAGGAATATATTTAGGTAAATTCCTTTTATTAAAAATTCTGGAAGCTTATTGCCAAACTTCTACTTTGAAAAATAAAATACAAAAATTTCTACAAAAACAGCACTCAGATACATATGACTACTTTTTTCAGCAGTAGAACAACAACAACATTGGAACCGCAGCTCCCTTTTAAAGTATATTTAGTCACAGCCATCCGAGGGGACCGAATATTAAAAACTGCTCGAAAGAATTTTTGCGAGAGCAATTTCGAACGGGGTCGCTAGGGGAAACGTTAAAATCAATCAAACTCTCCCAAACAAGAAAGAATAAACAGAAAATAAATAAAGTGGAAAAAGAACGAAGAAGAAAGTTTTTTGGGGATGTTTGTCATTTTCCACCTGAGCTCCCCTCAGTAAATAAAGAATGTCTTCCAGTACGCCGAGAGAGAGCATCGGAGAGACATATTTTTGTTTTGTTAGATCGATTCTGAAACTTCAATATAATATCCGATATGAAACTAGAAGAAAGGTCATGTGCCACTTTAATCAATTCAAATAAAACGTTAGACAATCTTGAGTATGAAACTTTAATATTAAAATATTTTAGTCATAACATTTTAAACCATGACAGAAAAAAAATTTAAAACTATTGAGGCCTTATTTTATTATTGAACAAGTTAAATAGTTTAATAAGTAAGCTATTACTCGAGAAATTCTTTCAAACTAATAATTCTTTTTTGTTGTTGATTTTTCGATGTTACAAAGTTCACATTGATATTTCTGTTTAAAATTTCTAATTTTTGGAATCGCTGTAATCATTCAAACATTTTAAAAGGATTTGAATAATTATAAAATTCTAAACTATTATTAATTCGTAATAATATTTTAATAAGCTCAATCAATTATTTATTTTCTATATGAATGGTTTTCAAAGCTATTTTTTAAGTAGAATCAAATTTTTCAAGCACCACATGGACTTCGACGTCCTTAATACAAGTAAAAAAACAATATCGATTAAACAGTTAGGAAGATATTTTGACCTTAGATAGTACTTTATGAAGCTTATAAATAACTACTATAAGAGGTTGTGATTTTGACACTGATTATCTGGAAATGGCATATAAAGTCAAGAACTCTAAAGTCAATTCTACTCAACTTTTTTTAAGAACATATTCATTTATTAATGGTAATAAGTTAACACATGCTACCAAATAACGAAGACCGTCATCAATAGAGTTTACTTCAAGTTAAACTATTGTTGAATGATTATCATTTTCTATTAAAATACAAAATAAGGTAGTTAGTTTCCTCATATCTGATTTGTTGTAACTCAGTGGAATTTCTAATTTGCATATTGACTGAAGTTCTCCCAACAGTTAACCTCTTATAATACTTAGTAATCCCTTTACTAATGAATCGTTAGTCTATGAGTTGTCCATTGGAACATTTGGCAAAAGATTGAAAATGTATAAATTAAAACCTTTGTTAAATTATTCAATGAAGTTTAATTACGAAATGTGTGCCATTAAACTTTTCTGAAATGCAAGATAAAATGCTTTCTAATCTCCCTACGCAAAAGAAATTATTATTGCAGGGACGTCTGACAGCATGGGCTAACTGGAACCGGGGCCTAGGCCTCGGCTGCAAAAGGGGCTTCGTCTCGTTCTTGACTTAAACTTATATAACACCATAATTCGAATAATTTCAACGGTCAAATGTTATTTCAGGTCGTATTCTCTGAAAAACTGAAAATTTTGGATGATATGTCAACTAGCTGCATGTGATAACTGTTGTCCACTTACAGGCCTTTGCCTATGACTATACACCATCATTACCCATGCATTCAAAAGGCAGTAGTCGGTCGAGCTGGTTTGTGCGATTACAAGTCATGCACGTTCATTTGTTTCGGGTTATTGTTTGTTCGAGTATTTGACAACGTATTCTATGTACTATCAACCTTTAAGGGTCATGGGGGGGGGACTTTTGTGTAGGGGACCAGGGCCTCAAGAAATCTTAAGACATTTCTGTGTTATTGTGCTTTTTAAGCTTACGAAGACGGGTGATATGTTATATCTCACTAACTTTGTATAACCTTCATTGATTATGCAGCATATATTCAGACTATTATGAACAAGATTTAGTCATAACACGATATATTGCGTCAACCAGTAGAAATTTCTGTTAAAAAAAGCAATACTATTTCAAATTTAACATTTTAAGAAGAAAAATCACATAAATGCAGTTTTAAGTACTGATAGCAAAGTACTTACAAGCAAAACAGTATAAAAATGAATATTTCTGGGTAATTTCAAAATTTACGAAATTTGATTCACTAAAATAAGCTGGCAACATTTCCAAAGTCACTTGTTTTGCACTGCATGATATGTCAATTTTTTCAACTTATCTCCCCTTAAATAAGACAATACAAATTATTTCCAGCACATTACAATTTATATTTATTGGATTAATTTGCTATACAAAATATTCTGGTCCAGAAAAAAAACAGTGAAGTCAATATTTCAGTAAGCCTGTTTTTTTATTCCGATTCAAACATTATTTAATTAATAAATGTTTACAAATAAGGGATTCTTTCACAGTTGTCCTATCTTCATCGCATATTCAACTGCAATCAAAATTTTAGGTGATGCCTAAAAAAGTCGAACAAGAATACTTGTGCGAAGTTAACCTATTCCTTATAACTGTCCCTATTCTTGAAACTAATCAACTTTGGAAAGCAGCAACTTTTAACTACGTTCACTTGTTTGTGAATATAAGTATAAAAACAACGATAAATCTTTATTTTTCTGTCTTATAAGCAACAAGGGATTTTGTATGCCTTAGCTCTGCATTTGATATAGTTACGAATTTAAAGTTTTATAATTGCCTCAGGTTTTGATTTGATGATTTTGACGAAAAAGTAATATTTTTATCATACAGAAAAATAAGTTGTTCTTTTTAATGAATCAAGTTTTTACGAAGGATGCACGTTTTCTACTAATAGCATGGAATAATGGCATCAAACATGCCAGTGTCTTATGTTACACCTAAAAATTAAATCTATATATGTTCGTATCTTCTACTGTTTTCGAGAGATTCCGGAGGCCAAAATTAGGTTTATTGTTTGTTTATTAATATCTCCGCATGGAATAACGCTAGGACTATTGGAGTTGGGCCTCGTAATTTAATCTAGGCTCATAAAAAAAACGTTATAATTTTTAGACTGTGGGAACATGAAATGGAAAAAATAATACAGGTTCCGGTAAACACTATGATTATTACTTCCACTTTTTGTCATCGACTCACGCCGCCATTTTTAATACAAAGAATATCATTTTAGCACCATTTTACATTTTTTACTATGAGTACCAAGTTTCAATAACAAGAAGGAGGTGTTTCCATCGAATACTTCCGAAATTTTCTCACTGTAACCATAAATACTGTGTCAAAATTACTGTTTTTCACATCATTATTGAACGCGTACTTTACAATACTAGCATTCGAAATTTAATCACATTCCCTTGATCATGGTGTTTTTTATAGGAATACCATATATCGGAAAAGAGTTTATAATCCATATGTATTTGACCTATTCATAGTGCGTGTTTCTCTATAGTTTTCTAGTAAACAGGCTTAAAAAATGAAAGGAAGTTTCCTAACAGGAGCAATATATGTATATATATATATATATATGGAAATTAGAAGATTAGAGGTACCATTTAAGCCTTAATACTTGCAAATAATTTAAAGCTACGAAGTCTGCTTCAATATCCCTTTGTACTCTAAATAGATATAAGTTCAAACCAACCTCTAAACCATTGAATCAGCATAACTTAAGAATTGAGTTAAAAATTGTATCAAGAAGCATTAATATATTACCGTTAAAGTATGTATAATTCAGTTATTTCATAGAACAACTAGACAAGTCAGTTAAAGTATATAATAGTTGATAAGTTTCATACTTTACCTAGTTCTTCTATGAAATAACTAATGATAGGCCGTTAAAAAGGGGGGGGGATTTAAGTTATTTTATAAATTAATTAATTGGTCATAAATAGATAAAACCTCTCGAAAAATACATTTTATCCCTATTACGAGTGATTAATTGATAAATAATAAGGATAAATAAAATAAGGATGATATAATTTTTATTACTCAAATTACTAACATTAATTTAACAGAAAAATATAAGCCAAAAGGATATGTTGCATTTGTTACTGACACACAATTTTTCTACTCCTTAAAGTTCAAGGATATCATAATGCTGGAGTAACCAATAGTCCCGTGGAACTTTTTTCTGTGCAGTTTTAGCACTTTTTACTTCTACTATAAAAGTTAATAATTTTTCACGAATAAATGCAGAACGTTTTCCCTTTGTCCCACGCTTATTTAATAAAGATTTAAATCTTTCTTTCAATAAGAATGTCTTATTTATAGGTTCGTCTTCCATTCTAGAAATCATTGCTTGAAAACCGGTTGTAAAAATATTTGAAAATAATCCAAAAGGTAAAACCCTAACATAAATACGCCGCCTGAATTCTACGTCTAAAAGTAACGAAATGAAGGGTACACACACACGCGCGCGTTATTGCAAAACATGCGGTTCAAAACTGATTAAAAACTGCTAGAATCGGTTCAAAATCTTCCCAATGCTGTATTTCATACTCTAAAAATCAAGCAATCGTTATTCTATAGAATACGTAGTTAAATCGTAGAATTCAATAATTTTATATACTTTAACTGTGGCAGGTCCAGTTATTTCATGAAATACTTGGTTATTCTATGAAATTAAGTATTTCATACTTTAACGGTAACATACATTTTAAGGAAATAAATATAAAGAGATACACATAAAAAAATACTTCCTTCTGAAGGACAATTTCTATGTTAAAAATTCTAACGAAAAAAAATATTTACATATTTCTAATTATTTTAAAGAGCAGCTATAGTGCACTAAACTCATATCAAGTAGCATAAAGTGTACCCCCTCCTCCACCATGTATCCCTTTAAACACGTACCTTCCTGGCCATTTTAGTTTTCTATTATTTCTATTTTATCGACGAGAATAGAACCCTGCATTCCCAGACTCTTTTTTACGAAATTAGGAAAGAAGTTTTTAAAAAACATTCATCTTAACACAAATCAGGGTTTTATGCATACTTCAAGGTATAATGATTAGCAAGCTTTTTTCTCGCCTCACTGTTCCACATTTTAACTGGTAATTAGTCTTGAAAGGGGATCATAAGCTGGTATTTAATTATCATCATAATGGACTGAATTAAATTAATTCTTAAAATTTCTTCCAAGTGCATACCACTGTATTATGGTATCATTATACTACCTTCATGGGATTAAAAAGATAATAAGAAAGAAAGCCTTTGTGTGTTTGTGAGAATGCTCTACACCGTTAACAAACTTTAGAGAAATAAATATTTTTTTCTTTTCTTCCTTTATTCCTATTTTCTTTTTTTCTTCGAAAAATTAGAAGTTTGTCTTTTGTTTTTGAGAGACTGTCTTAAGATTAATTGCTTATTCTGTATATCTTACACCTTGATATTTTTCACATGAAATCTAATAAATTCGTATTTTATTAAAAGGTACAAGTTCTTCCTGCTAGTGTCCTTTTTTATTTCTGATGGAGCTGCGGATTGGCATTTAACCATTGCAGATTTGGTACATTCACCAGGAACTGATATCTCTTTTTAGTGCGGCACTATATAAGTCCCGCACTAAAACGAGTAAGTAATTTGACACCCATTTTCCTCCCCAGAGCTCTGACGGTGCAAAAATGTACCGGGAATTTAGTTTTGTAAGGAACACCCAAGCCAAACAGGCACTCAAGGGATCGTTTGCATGCCGCATAATCATGCGACATGGATGCTGAGAATCCGCCAACTTCGACTGGGGTCGAACTCGCAAACCTAAGCGTACAAGGCCAGCGTAACACCAACTACGTCACCCAGCCAGCTACTGTTAGAATCTTGATATGTTGCCATATTTCGTAAACAATTCAACGAACGAGTGGTCTAGAGGTAGAGCCCCTCTAGTGGAATTGTTGGTATCAGGTTCAAAACCTACCAAATGCTACTCTCCAGTTTTTTAATTTGATTTAAATTGACTCTCTAGAATTTTCCAGAAAGTTGCAGAGTATGCAAATTTATGTGAATTCAAATACTTCTAGAATATTCTAGATGTCACTACTGTATCATATATAAGCTGCTTCCCTCGAGCTGGGGGTGATCAAGTAGATCACCCCTCCTTTCTGCATTCAATAAATTATCATTGCTCTATTCAACCGTTGTATTGCTACCTGTTCTACTCCAAGAATCTTCTTGATAATATAAGTAAAAAAATATCAATCATTAAGAAATGTGCAAACTTTCATTTTTTATCCAATTGCAAATTCAATTGCAAAACAAATTTTTTCTCTACACAACACCAAAAAAGTCTCAAGAAATTGAATTACTTTTCCTAGGTGTTGCGTTTATTGTTTGTTTCTATTTCAAGAATGCTCATTGCAATAGCTGATTATAAATTTGTATTAGAAAAAAGTTAATGTAATTCCAGTAGAAAATATTTTTTATGTGGAGCCCATTAAATGGAGTCAATGATTCAAATTAAAGGAGTCTCCTGGTTAAGTTTCCACTATGTGATCCAACTAAACAAAAATATCTTCTCAAAAAGGTTGCAAAAAGTGCTATGCAAAAATATAAAGCAACCTTGTGTCTAAGTTAGATTTTTAAACCTTTATTCTATGACCCATATGCAGAATATTTTTAGGGTAATTACTCAAGAAAAATAAAATAAAATAGCAAAAGTGTGTCAGAAAACAGAATGCAATGCAGAATTATTTCTTTGGTTACTTAATATTTATTTATAAATTGTACTATATGAAAATTTGGTACTTACGTATTATACCATCAATCAATTTCGTCAAACGAAAAGACGTCGCCAATGCAAAAAATGTTGCCAAATGCTATCATCGTTATTATTACTCTGTATGAACGTGCATAGGAACGGATTCCAGTGCTGGCTGTATATTAAAACATTTGGTGCAGTCTTGATTCTACGAAATCGTGCCAAAAAAATGTTGCCATATGCTATCATCGTTATTATTACTTTGTATGAAGATGCATAGGAACACGGTTTCCAGTACTGGCTATATTTTTAAACATTTGGTGCTGTCTTGATTCTACGAAATCGGTCTACGTTTTAATACGTAAGCAAGGAATATTTTTAACACGTTATGAGTGTTTCTACTCTCCATTTTGTGAACTTTTTCCGTTTACTGTAAAACTCTAGCTGTAGAGGCTTCTATCTCTTATTTTAAAGTTATTACTCACTTATGAGAATGCATTGTTTCCGATTTTTGTTTACATGTTTAAATAGTGATAACGTTTGTTAACGTATGTCACTCAAATTTAGTTTTATATCTTAAAATAACTTTTTCTTTAGTACGTTTTTAATATACTGAGTTAAATCGGTATATTTAGTTCCAAAATTTATCTCTCAATTGGTACAAATATATTCACAGAATTAAACTTATCTTTATTATCATTTACAACATTTTTCTTCAATTTAAAACGTTTCTATAAAAAAAGAGATAGCTAATTTAATTTTGGTATTAATTTTCGAGGTGTAGATCTTCCATAATTCCATTTTAAATCTTAGAGAATAAAGTGAATTATGAAACATTCCCATATATACACATGTGTATACATGATCAGTTTTCTCTTTTTTTTTACCTATGATACCTACGTTTTATCTCTTAATTGTGACCTTTCTAAAATTAAGAATATTTCCTTTTGTTTAAAAAAATATTATTAAAATTTTGTGGTGTTTTAATTTAAATTTAATTCTTTGATACCGTGTTATACGTATGCTTCAACTTTTTATTTTATTTTACAAGCCGAACTAACAAAACAGAAAAATATTTAGAGTTTAAAATTTTTTTTACGATTTTTTGTAACGTATAGAATTTTGTTTTATCATATTCTTACAATTTCTTATTTATACTTCCTTCAATTTCTCATCAAATTATTGTATGTGGGACAATTTTATCTCTAATTTAGAGATATTAAAATTATCAGCCAAATGAAAAGACTAATAAAGAGTTCCTATAAATATCGATATCTAATATTACTTTACCTCTCTGAAAACCATATAGGCTAGAGATAAATCAATCTTCTTTGTTCCGGCAAATATTTGAAAAAAATTATTTTTATTTAAGCTTACGTCTGTCTGAAGAAACAGATGTTACATTTATGAAAAAGTTATCACCTCGGAAGAAGGCATTGAAAAAAAAAATTCTACATTCAAAATTTTTCCACGATGTTAATTTTGAAAAGAATATTTACAAAAGTGAAGATTAAGAGTAATTTCTTTAAAAAAAAAGGGAAAAAAATCGCGAAAAATTATTTATTATAATTTATGGAGGGGGAAAAAAGCGAACATTTATTTTTACTTCAGTTGTACTATGTAAAATGTTGTGTTGCAAAATCATGCAGGTTTTGTATGGAGCACATATTCATATTGCACAATAAAAAAGATATCACTTTAATGATATCAAAATATTTATATTAATGCAGTGTTTCTTAAAGTGGAGAGCACACACTTAGGGGACGTGATAAGCCTACGTGGGGGGCGCGAGCATATCGAAAAATCCAAAATAAAAGATATACAGTAATTATTAGTAAACTGAAAGCACACATAAAAAACAAAATACATTCTGACGTAATAATTAATAAAATATACTTATAAATGCATCAGATACAAAGTATTTGATAATTAATTTATCAATACTGAACTAAAAATAAATTTAATAATTAATACCAACTCCCATAGGCTTGTCATACACAAAATTTATTACTTATCTTGATAATTTGCTTCGCTTATAATTAAATTCATATTGTAGCTTTTTACTTCAAAGCACGTTATTATTGAATTCAATACATTGTTATTGTGGGGGGGGGGGGGGCACGATGAAAATTATGACTGAAAATTGGGTCCCACATATTTAAAGTTTGAGAAGCATTGTATTAATTAGTTGTTAAAACTTGTATTTGTGAAGACGATTTGTTTTAGTTCTACAACATTTCTATGTTTTATTTGGTAAAGAATTTTAGTTCTCTTTCTTTGATAAGATTTTAACTACTTTTTTTAGATTCAATTAAAAATTGTGAAAGCATAAGAAATATTCTTGTAAATTAATTACAGGAACACAAAATTCCTAAAATTTAAAAGAAACAAACACATTTATGGAATATATAGGAATACTTATTTTTCACACACATTCAAGTTATTTTTATAATATTAACTTTGCTTTTATTTTCAAGTGAAAATGTTTTTTCTCGTTAGAATTTTAACTTTTTAGACTAAATTACACCTTATCCTTTTTTAAATGAGATAATATCTGATGGTCGTATGAATAATTTTGAAAATCTTTATAAATATTAATAGGGGGAAATATTTGACATTCATCTTAATTTGTTATGAAAATAGGTTTTAAAAACAGATAAAACAATACTAGTAATTCTAGGCACTCACAATAATCAGGATGTACAGATCAAAAACTAAAACAGAAGGAAGTTATGCATGCTTCAAATGCCAATGAAGAGATATATCCAAGTACATTCTAAGGGATGAAATTCAAACACTCCCAGCACTAAATAAAGAAAAGTTTAGCAAATACACAATCAATCTCCTTTAGTTTCTTTCAGAAAATATTATACCTTAGAAACAATTTAATACAATAAAGAATAGTATAAAATAAGGTTTTCCAAAAGAAAAAAAAGTTGTTTCCCCAGAAAGTATATGCATAATATCATAATTCAGAAATATAATACTAAAAGTAACATAGCTAATTAATAAAGTGAATTATATCTTTTAAATTGAAAGATCAAATGCTTGTCTTTTGAAATTCATAGATGTAGAAATTAGAATTCAATACTGAAAAATATTGCTGAAAACCAAACGAGAAATTTTCCTATTTACAAATTTTGATTTCAAATAAACAAAAGAATGATATTTAATGTTAAAATAAAATAAATCAATCTGAATATAATTTAACCTTTGTATAATTTTTTTGTTTACTCCATTCAGATCATCTATACTGCAATAGTTAACCCTAATTTCGAATTATTCTATGATGGGCATTATGCATTATGTAAATATGTATAAATAATTTTGCTCATAAAAGTCTCATTCAATCATTAGCTTAAGAAAGATTTTTAAAGCTTCTTGTGTAATTCTTGTCTAGGGAAGACAATGAAGCAGACTTTTTCAGGGCTTAAAAACCGTAAATGGAATTCGAGTTGAAATTGAATAAGAATTGATTTTCTGAGGGAGAAAACACCTTGGTAAAGAGAAGTCTATTGGCTTCCACCAGAAACGTTTATTTTTTGGTATATTTTTTTTTCTTTCAGAGTTCAAGAAAGTATAAAATTGACTTTTCTAATTTCGTGGTTTCACTTCAGAGGGAATTCTTCGAAAAGATTTTAATAGGGTGACAAAGATATTTTTTATACTAACACTTCTTCAAAATCTTTTGAAATGTGTTCTTTGTCATCAAATCTTTAGAGAGGACTTTTTGTATTCAAGATGGATGTAAAAGAAACAATAAAGCTTTTAAATGTTGTTTTTACAGAAATTAATGTATACTTTTATAAAACTACTAGACTGAAAAATAAATAGTAGATTTTAGATTATATGCATATTTTTTTATTTTTAAGAAAAATAAAAAAAAGAATTCGTTCATCCAGAAAAATTAAATGTTAGGAATGATATTGAAATAGTATTCCGTTTTAAGACAGTTAAAAACATTTTCCTTAAATCTTCTTATCGAAATTGATTTTGCGTTTTAGTTTTATCTAATTTATTCAAAATTTTATTTCATTACCTATTAAATTTATTTTGATATGCAAATCATCTAGTTAAGAGATAATAAGTTCAATTTATAAAAGAGACGAAATGTTTATACATCCCTGCTTTATTTTTATTAAAATTTAATCATGGAAATGTTTTTGTGCGATTGCAAACATTATAACTATAAATGAATTTTTTGTTAAAATAAATCAAGCATGAACAAAAGAAATATTTATATTCTTATATATCTATCGATAATTATTCAGGGAAACTTTTCTGTTGTTTTTGACAAATATTTTTCATCTCCTAAGTATTTTTAAATGATGTATTAGATAACAATCTACTTTTATATATTTTTCTTATTTCCTAAATTTCTTATATTCCTTATTGAAACTTTTAAGGCTTCGATTGATTTTGTAAGAAATTCTGTTTACTATTACTATTTTAATCTATAAAAAAATATGAGAATAGTTTGAATTACTTCAATTAAGTAGAAGCAATCTATCGATTGTTGAATTAAAAACTTATATGTATCCTTCAAAAGTATAAAATACTTTAAAAAAATTATTAAAAATAATCTTGTTATAAGGTATGGCATGTTGTTACAACTACCCTCTGCGATGATTGAAATAGAAAGTTAAAATGAGGTACAATGCAGATACACTGCCAAGTACCCAAAATGAAACACCATGAAAAAAAGCATCTAAAATATAAGTAAACCGAGGTAGAATATGTGTGCTAATGCATAGCATTTCAGTACAGATGCATTTCATGTGCTTCCAAAGAACTACCAACAAGTGCTATACAAAAATAAAGATAATTCTGTTTTGTAACACGAAAATTGCCTTCTTGTGCAGTTATATGTATGAGCAGATTTAATGTCTCGAAAAAGAGTACATGTATCATTCTGACAAATTTTTTGAGCTATATCGAGAAAGAATTCTTGCCTTACAGACTACATCTGTCGTTATGATTTTGCAATGCATCGGATTCCTCTTCCCCACATTCTAGTACGCATTGCCGTACAATTACCACGTAAGGTATGGAGCCTGTTGCCCTCCTTTACCTTCAAAGTTTCCCTTGCCTCATTCTAACACGGCAATACACTACACAGACGTATGGGGAAACAATGTAAGTGTATTTTTTGTCCATAAGATTGCATTGTTTCCTGTCCTAGTAACCAGAGTTTTCGACATCGTTTTTTCGGACGAATCAGTCTTCTGCCTGAAACAACATGCCCTTCAAATTAGAGTCTGTAAACACAATGGTGAGAGGTTGCCTTATTCATCGTCACATTGGTCCTGGATCCGGTATTGTGGTTTAAGGTATCTGACTACCTGTGACAACTTTTAAAAAAAAAAAAAATGAAGGTATGGGGATTTTTGTTGTTGTTGTTTTTAGATTTGTTTAGTACATTTTAAGAAAAATATACTGAAATTAAGAAGATAAAAAGAAATTATTAATACTAAATTGTGGGAAAAAATTGGCAAAAATTTACAAAAAATAATATAAACGTGGCCCATTCTATACCAAAAGTAAATGAACAATTTTTCAATTTTTCAATTCTGATGTGTTGCTATGCTATTCATTTTTGAAATGACTTTCCGGATAAGACATATTTTAACTTTTACAAAAACTACAGCACTTTATCTTAGTTATTATATGGAATTGCTTAAAATAACAGTAATTATATTAACATAAGGGACTGTGTAAATTTTGTAATAAAACAGTGATTGATAACTCTGAAGGTCAAAACACTTCTACTCTTATACAGAACATATACAAAAAAATTTAGTTAATTATTTTTATAACTTTTTAGCAATTCCTGGCCCCGTTTGAGCCTTTTCCAAAAAAAAACACATTTTGATTAAAACTCGTTGAAATCTTGCTTAAAGCAATAGCATTTGCTTTTACTGAGACACTTGTAGTTTTTGTTCTAGTGAACGGAAAATAATAAACTTGGTATTTTTATAAAGCTAATAAGATGGCCTATAAAATAAAATCATAAAAAAATTGTCAGTTTTTGGCCAAATTCACAATTTTAGGGTAGTTGAATATCTTAAATGTCTGAGGATTTAGGATCTGCTATCCTCCCTTTAAGTACAGAGCTTGCCTGAGGCCCTATTACAACAAGACAATGCGTGACCATCTGTGACTTGCAATCTACAAGACTACTTCACCCATTAAATTGCTTTTCTGTCAGCCCGTTTTGTCTTCTGGTCTATCACCTAATGAATTCATCTCGTCTATGATTGAAGGAAGATTGGCTCGGCATATAACACCGATATTCAAAGCTGAAGCAACTAACAAAGGTTTATTGCCAGTCATGCTATTAACACTCCTTACTGATTTTACCATCTTCCACACGACGCAGAAAGCTGTATTTTAAATCATTTCACCTTCATACTGTGCGTTAACTCTGAAACAAATGTCACTTTGATATTTCATGTCCATCTTGGTGTTATATTTTGGATGGTTAACTACGTATTATGCACATTACAAACTATGTAACTTATTTATATGAATAACAGAAATAGTTAGCACTTTTTAAAGGTTATTTAGTTGGATAGTGTGAACAAAGGTTAATTAACAAATATTGCTTGAAAACATTTTTGAAACAAACATTCCGAAGAAAGGGTTTAGTGAGGAAATTGAAGTGTCCATTTAACTCCATCAAACAAGAAATAAATGAAGAGAAATGAGATAAAAAGGAAAAAACAAGAAAAAAACTGTAAAAAAAAGAGGAGAGAAGTTTATCGCAGATGTTTGTCATTTTTCATCTCAACTATCTTCCATCAATAAAAAAAAAAGTTTTCGAGAATATCGAGGGAAAGCTTCTGATATAAACTCTTTTGAGCCTGGAATTGATTTTAAAACTTGTATGTGTAAGGCAAGGTAGAAAAGTCCTGGGATTAATTTAAATAAAAAGTTGCTGTGTTTTGTGTGTGATAAGTATATTACTTAAGTAAAAACATTTTAAATAACGGTTTTTATTAGAAGCAATATTTTAAATAGGTTAATGGAAAAAAATCCGAAATAGCTCTTCCTCTTGGCTTTTTGACTAAACTTAATTTCTTAATAGATAAGAAATTACTTAAGAAAACTAACAACACAACAAAATTCTTTTATTATTTTCTTATCTTTTTTACATACTATTTCACATGTCTAACTGGAGGAGAAGCTGTATTGTGCATCAGCTCGCTACAAATCATTTTGTTGCGTGAGGAACAAAAAACCCCTCTACTACATTGCGAAGATACCTTCATAATGCACATCTTTATACAAGACAACCAGTTGTGTGTGCCCCTTGAACCAACCACAGAAATGTGACCATTTATGTTGAGCAAGACAAAAAAGATTCTTGGACCAGATAGCAATAAGCCACTGGACATGTCTAGGTTCATGCTGGAGATTGGTTCAAGATGTTTGCTAATTTGGAACAACAATGCAACCAATCTACCATTGTTGAAGGATATAGTTATAGAAGTGGTAGGATCATGGTTCGGACAGGGATCTCTCTCGGTAATCAAAGTGATTTTCATGGAATGCGTTTCATGGAGGAATTTTGAGTGGTGTGAGGTATCGGGATGAGATCCTTGATGGACATGCCTTCTCATATGCTGCTACTATTAGTAATAAATTCAATCTGATGAATAATAATGTGCGTGGCCTCACCAGTCTGTGCTTGTTGAGGAATATCTTGAGGATCAAGGCTTGAAATAAAATGACTAGCTCAATCTTAAAACCTCAATACGCAATAGTAGATATTTGGGACTGCTTTGGTAAACACGATACTATCTCAAGCCCTCCTACAAGGTCATTACATGTGTAACCCCCTATTTCTATTCTCGGACCCGGATAAAGGTGTGAAGGAAGTGAAGGAAGACTCGATATGGTATTTTCAAATTATTTATTCAGACACTAATAAACTCAAACACAAATCAATTAATCAGATTAAATGAGGTGTTTCCAAATAGAGAGCAGGTGTTTTGCAACAAGAGTCACGAGTTGGGAAAATACTTCTAATCAATTGATCCACTTTTTATGAATCAATCTTCTACTTTAATATTTGATTTACACTGTAGTTATGTGACTAATTGTCACATAAATCTCCTGAATAATTTAAATACCAAAGCACACTATCAATGTGACTAACACCTGAACTGTAGATATTCTCCCTGTCTTCTATTTCTTAATATTTCAATCTCTTGGTAACTTCAATTAAATATCAACTTTCCACTATATATATATATATCTTTCTCTCTTTCTATCTCTCTTCTATCTAACTATCAATCAAACCTATACCATATATAATAGACTTAATCTACATATATATCACGGTTTCTTTTTCAGAAAGGGCTGTTGATATTCATAGCTCAAAAATTTCCCAAGAGGGTTAGTGAAAGGACGCGTATATATCCGTCACACATGGTCTGAAACAAGATCATGTGTGACGTTGTGTCTGACTTCCACGCTGACAACTTAATTGGCAACATAATCGATGTCGTCAGTGTCTTACAATTAGGAGGTTGACTTATTCCTCATTTGAACTAAATTTTATAATGTTTCCACTCCATTTTTCCTCATCAATCTGTGATTCTGATTCCCCTACTTTCTTTGTTCGTGTTTGTGTTAAACTTATACATACTTTTTTGTTGCATTCAACCAAAAACTGTTCAGTGCACATGCATTTGCTCCGAATTTCTTTTTTTATGTTTATACATTCTCAAATTAGACAGAAAAAACAAGATGTATGGTAACTTTTGGAGAACAAATTATTTCGATTTTTATTTTGTGTTTTTTGATGACTAAATGTGAAAGGGTACTTTATATCTGTTTTCAAGAAACAATAAGCGTATTTAATGCCCAAAATTTTAAATTTTATTTTATACATCGCAAGTAATAGGTGTGTGCAAAAGCTCTACACGTTTTTATTACCCATAAAAAAGAGCAAACAAATACAAAATGATTATTACCTTTGATTGCGCATAATCCCACTGCTATTTATGATTTCTTGTCATCTTTCTGGTAGGAGATGAAACCAGCGTCGGTAAAATTCCAGCGGTTTCAAGTTTAAAAAATGTCTTGAATGGCAGTTTCTGCAGCATTAAGATCATCAAGGTTTTCTGACTGAAAGAATTGTTCAACACACGAAATAGAGCACAGTCAGTTAGTTCCGAGTCAGAAAAATAGTGAGGGTGGAATGAAACCTTCCACCCAAAGCCCATTAACTTCTGGTGAGTAATGACAACTGCATGAGACATGACGTTATCGTGATGAAGGATAACACTCCGACGATGGATGAGACCTGGCCACTTTACTACAAAATTTGAATGCGTTCTGTCTAACTATAGACAGTAAAAGGCAGTATCGGTTTTGTTGAGTGGCAGGACCTCACAGTGAATTATTTTCAGCACATCCCACCACACACTTAATAACACCTTTTTAGGATGAAGTTTAGCTTTCTAAGTCGATGCAGGTGAATCAGAAGGGTGATACACAGTCTTATGCCACTTTACGATAAGGTACATAACTCACTTCTCATCTCCTGTCACAATTCGTGTCAAGAATGGGTCATTTTTTACCGAAAAAGCAAGCAAACACAGATGGCGATTTGGTTATCGCGTTGCTTAGCTGTCAGGTCATGTGAATGCCAACGATCCAACTTTCTCGTAAAGCCCAAGTTAACCAACCGTCTCTCGACCATTGTCCGGTGTACGTTGAAGGTATCCTCTAATTCTTGCAGGGTTGGGTTCAGGGTGTTCCCTATGCATTCGTCAATATCGTCTACTCCAACGTGTGATGGCCGTCCACTCCTAGCCTGATCCTGGCTTCTGTCTCCTTCTCTAAATTTACAAAACCATCGCCGACATGTGCTTTCGTCTAATGCATCATTCCCATAAATTTGACAAACTTTCCGACATGTTGCGGCTACCGAACACTTTTTATCGAGCTCGTATGGCAAACAATATCTCACATGCTCCTTCTCGCTTTCTATATTACAACCTCTGAGATTTTTTAGATGATTAACTGTGTGAGACACAATTCATTTATATGTTAAACATCCACACGTTTGATTGGCCGCCGATTTTGATCCTTACAGTTTCATGCATCGCTTCAATCCCATTGTGAATTTGCATATCCAAAAACGGGTAGAACGCACTACCTAATATACACACTAAGGTAGGTAAAAAGTTACCTCTAACGAAACTTTAATGTTTTAATGATAATGCAATATTCAAAGCATATAAACAGGTTTTTGAGTAATTTATTTCTGAGACTGTCACAAATTGATATCCCCATACCTCGTTTGTTTTCCCTAACATCCCCAATCCTTCAAATTAAGAGGGGGGGAGAGAACAAATGGGAAAGGAAGAAGGAGAAATGAAGGAGAAAAATAAAGCTTCACACAATGTAAATTAGTAATTAGACTAGATCTGATACTTTTTTACTATGAGTGTATCTCTCTCGCATATCTTGCCAATCAGTGGCGTAACGTACACCCCACAACCCCCCATTGCGGGGGGCAAGGATTCTAGGGGTCCAAAGCATGACTGCTGCCACAAGTACCTACCCTTTGTAAAATACAATTTGGGGGTCCAAAACCTGACTTTGCAGGGAGGCCCAAATGTTTTCCGTTACGCCACTGTTGCCAATCAAATTCAGTTCTCGCAGAAATAGGTTTAATAATTATTAAGACAGGTTTTAACCTTATTTCCCAGTAAAAACATGTTAATCTAATACTATATCCATTTTCTAAACTTAAGTTTCAGATTAAAATTTTATTATAACCAACAAAATATATAACTATAAGTTTGTAAATATAGTTAAATAAGTATTACATATAGTTTAATTCATATTAATGTATTCAAATACGGTTCTCTCAGGTATACGTTTTCTTGCTCATATATTTTTATTTTCTTATATTTCTTCCTAACCTCTATTTCAACTAGTTAATCAGCTAACTATTAATTTCAAAAACTGGAAAAGTCAGGTAAAGCACAGAAAAGTCTGGAATGAAATTCTTAGGAAGGCCAAAGCCCACCCTGGGCTGTCGTGCTATTGAGGAAGAAAGAATGTATTTCAGCTTTATATGATTCTTTTCTAATATTCTAATAAAAAATGTATACAAGTATATTGATCCCTGAATTACAGAAAAATACTGGAATGCCCACAACCAGCATTGTCAAAACCATCCCACGTTTCAAATTACTATATATATCTAACTGGTCTGTTTTATAATAAATGCTTAAGAAATTATGAGACTTGTTTTTAAGTAACGTTATAAATCCTATAGTCTTGACTGAAAATTTCTTCAAAATACCTAAATATTGAAGCATGTCTACTAATGAGCTTGAGATTAAGAACATTTCATTTTCAAAACAATTTTATATTTAAAAAAAAAAAAACCTTTTTTGTCAAAAACATATTTTAAGTTACCTAACTTAGAATAATAACACCGGTAGAAAACGGTGATTCTTTAAACATGAGTTTTCTTTCTAATTTCACACTTTACGTAACATATTTTTTACACCTTAAATTTATAAGTGAAATAGAACGCTGAGTCAAATTGAATTTTTTCAATAATTAGTTTTAATTTAATTTTACGAGAGGATAGTTAAATTTGTTAATTTTACTATTCAACTGTTTCACGTTGTAAGCAATTGGAACTATGAGTAAAATTTTATTTCTTTAAATGTTTAGCTTCACTCAATAAATTTTATTAATTACAATTAAATTATTGTATTGTCATCCGAAACAATGATGTATAGAAATTTCAGCTCAACAAAGTGCTTTTAAATATGAGAAAAAAGCTTTTTAAGTTCTTACCCCGACATAGTTACAATGCGTGTAAAAGAAAACTTATTAAAAAGAAAAAAAGAATTACTACTCTATATAAAGAATCGATTCAATAGAATTTTTTCCTTATTGATTCAACTTCTAAGTATAGTTTTTATATGGACTTTTTATCATCTTTTAATACACTTTCTATTTTTCAGTTATTCGACTCAGTCATATTTCATCTTAGTAATCAAATTCTATGATCTGAAATTAAAAAAGAATTTTTAGTTTAATCTCTTTACCCATCGTCGGAGATTTTTCTTTTTAGTGTGTCTAATTTCAATTTAGAATGCTATTAAGAGAACTTTTTTTAAAAAAATACCCAATCTAAATAAATAATTTTTCTATTCTATTTCTTTTTCGTTCTTCATACAATTTACAATAAATGAGCTCTCTAGTTCATTTTTTTTATTTCAATATAAAAGTTTTTGCGCTTTAAAATGAGTTTAGAAAGAGTTTAAAATAAATTTCAAAATTTAAATAGTCATTTTTTTCTGAAATTATAGATAAAACCCACCAGACTGTGAACGATTTTTAATCAGATCATATCTTTTTAATGTATTTTCTATAGAAAATTTTATCCTACAGGAAATTTATTAAATATTGCCATGAAATATGCCAAAAAAAATTTTTATTGGAATTTTATTAGCTTTGAATATAGTAAACGCAACTAATCATGGCTTAAGAAACTATTAAATTTTTACTCACTGATGTTTTTTTTAATATAAAATCTAAAAGAGAAGCTATAATTGAAAGATAAATTTTACTCTTTTTCAATTATCGTTCTAAATATTTTCTTTCTTTTTTTTTTTTTTTTTTTTTTGGCTCAGGCATGGAATCTTGTAAATTATACAAATAAAACGTTCCAATAAGAAATTTGTGTTAGTACTTACATATTGTAATATCTGACTATCGTCTGATGTTTTAGTATTGATAACAACTGAAAATATCAAATGAAAGAATTCCAAAAAAGGAAAAGAAGTATTAAACTTCTGAATCGTATATTCATATAAAAAATCTGAATTAAACTTCTAAAAATTCAGCATGTTAATTACCGATTAACTGTTTCTAATTTCATTGTAACTGACTAAGACAGAATTATAATATCTAGAGTTACATTAGAAATAAGCATCATTTAATTTTTTTTTTGAATAATATATCTCTCTATATGTAAAAAAAGCTTTTTGTCATGCTGTAATAAATTTATTTATACGTAAGATATGGTTTGTAAAAGTTTAATTTAACTGAAGAGGAGCGCCGAGAATGATTTGCCTTGGAGCTCCTACCAACTACCTTCCGGCGCTTTCTCAAAAAATACGCTTGCGACATAGATCATAATGTTATAGATTTCTCCAGTAATTTCCAGAAGAATCCATATGGTTGCTAAGTCACCAAAAATTATCGTCAACATGGTCACTAAATCACCAAATTTGGTCACCAAAATTGATGCCAACTTGGATCACACTGGACACTCGATGACACATTTATATGGCTCTGTCAAGGTGCAGAAGAAAAGAAGGAATAAAAATTGCGTGCAATTTAGAGGAAAAGGCGATATGGAGTGTTGTTTTTGAAGAGGCCCTAAATTGAAGTACAAATTAAAATGCAGAGGTGAAGGCTTGAAATTTATTTTTTCCTGCTTACAATATATTGAAAAAAATAGAACTACATAATACATGTAGATTACAGTTTTACAATTTCCGCTAAGAGTATGAACAATTTTATGATTTGTACAATGGGGTAGGTCCATGGACTGGCGGATACGGCGTACCCCCATCCCCACCTAGTAAGGTTTATACATAAAAAATCTCTCTTATACTATATTACTTTTTAAAGAAACAATTTCATTTACAGGTAAAAGCATATTAAGTATGGATTTTTAGTCTAAAAATTACATATTACACTTTTGATTAACTCAAATAAATGGGAAATCCTAGGTAACTGTGATCCAGAATTTCAGATGTAAACTAAATCATTATACTTACGAAACTGAAAGAGTGGGTACAGAATTTAAATTTTTAAAACTTTCTTAGTTTATTTTTGGCTAAATTAAAGCAGAAAAATCGTCACCCCCCGATATTTTTTGTCCGATTAAATTATTGTCTTCATTTAACCATTCATACACTCCTTCCTGGTCATCTCACATCTATTTTGAATTTAAAATAAAACATTGTGTGTGTGTGTGTGTGTTGTGTGTGTGTGTGTGTGTGTGTGTGTGTGTGTGTGTGTGTGTGTGTGTGGTGTGTGTGTGTGTGTGTGTGTGTGTGTGTGTGTGTGGTGTGTGTGTGTGTGTGTGTGTGTGTGGAAAATTAAAAAATTCCTTATCCCTTTTGGGTCATACTTTTGAAATATTTCACAAAATTATAATTAATTTATAAGTAAAATGCTTTGTCAATGCGGAAGTAACTAATTTCAGTATTGTATTATTAGTAAATAATTACTATACTTATATTTAAGAATTTGACAAGATTAATTGAATTTTGTTCTTCCAAGTGAAAATACTTCATAAACGTATGACATTTATCTATAATAGATTGTTTTTGAAGAACTACTGCAGTAAATTTATTTTGATAAAGTGAAAATATATGTTACCAAACGACATTTTTCAAGCAGAAATAATTCCACCAGACAAAAAGTATTATTAAGGGTTTGACTGGATATGTGAAAAAAACCACAGGTAATGGAAAAGAAATGATATTTTAGAAACTATAATGCTTTTACTTAAATCATTCATGGAACTTTTAGAAAAACATTCCAAAATCTTTTTTTTATCTCTTGCAAACGTATCTTCGAAGATTATTAGTTTTCTTCTTTCTTATTTTTTTTATCTTGACAACCTAAACCATTTTTTTTCTTTTTAAATCTTTGAAGAAATGCTTACAAGAAATGTATCTGGCAACAGCATTAAAATCCCTTTAAGAGGATTCACGAACGACAATTTGACCGACTGAACTGGCCCACATGGGATCATGAAATGCAGTTCTATATCTTCTGGAACTCTATTTGGAAGAAAATAACTCAAAGAAAATGATTTTAGTGGAAACCTATGATTTTTGTCCAAGCACGCTTTTCTCCCATACCCAAACTACTCTTATCTAATGCAGTTCTAGTCCGAACTTCTTTTATGCTTCTTGACTTCTTAAAAAAAAAGATTTCATATTTTCCTCGAATCTTTTCACAGAGCTAGTTTTAAATGCTTGATATCTAAGTCAAATTCTGAAATTTTTACAGTCTATAATAATAGAGAGGGACTTCTTTGACTTGAAATAAATTATTATTACATAATTCTATTTAGACAACTATTATACACGCATGTTAAAACCAAGAACTGTGTATAGATATTATTTGATCTATTATAGGCTGTAAGTTTTGAGATCAAGTAGAATTTCAAGTGTAGGTGGTGTTACGGACCATTGCGTCATCCCTTCTCACCTCACCCCTCTTCTACGGAGAAATGGAACAACCCCCCTTTTTGTGTACTTTGTTTTTTGTTTCTTCTCTCTGTGTAGTTGTTGTTCGTTCGAGTTTGAATAAAGGAGTCGCAATGCATTGGTAAAAATTCGTTGAATCGTTATTTCGTGTTTAAAATTATTTCTAAGCCTTCGACGTATGTGCAAAGTTTGTACATAAAAAAATGGTCCGTCGAGCCGGAGTATTATTAAATTGCCAGAACCTGTGGATTTAGAAGATATTTAAGAAATATTTTCGTTGGTTTCACTGCTTTGAATGTGTCATTGCGAAAGGCGTTAAAATTCTCGAAAGGAAGTTCTCCGACATCGAAAAACAGTTGAGTGCATTTATCGCATTTGTGGACACTTTCATTGAAGATGACAAAGAGGTGTTATCTTTCAAATTAAGTCAATTTGATAGACTTAATGCAAAATATGAATCAGTCAAAGAAGAAATTTTCACTTTATCAGATCTAGAATTTAAAAATTTCGATGGAAAAATTACCACCTGCAATGAGAAACTCGAGGTAAGACTTAAATCTTTGAATTTAAAATATAGTAAAAATAATAATGAGACGGGTTCAAATGCTGTGTCTAATGTTATCAAACCGTGCTTTAGATTACCAGAATTATCGCTTCCACAGTTTAATGGGGACATAGAAACATGGTTTATTTTTAAAGAGCAATTCAAAGAAATAATTGAAAATTGTGGTTTAAATGATAAACAAAAATTGCAATATTTACAATCGTATTTAATAGGAATTGCAAAACATGTCCAAACTGTGGATGACACATATGATTCGTTGTTTCTGGCTCTAGAGCAGAGGTTTGAAAACAAAAGACTAATAATAAACAAACATATAAATGCTTTGTTGATGTTGAAATATGAAAAATTTAGAGGTGATTCAAATGTTGATTTAAGAAATTTGGTTGACACTTGTACTAAACATTTAAGAGCATTAAAATTGCTAAATATTGAGCATAATACATTTTCAGAATTGTTGTTGATACAATTAGTTATGCAGGTTTTGGATACTGAGACAAAGCGTCTTTTCGAAATGACCTTGGAGAGTACAGACATTCCTAAGTGGGATGATTTTTTGGCTTTTTTGAATAAACGTTGTTTATTTTTAGAAAACCTGCTTTTCGCAGGAACAAAAGATAAACAAAATTTTAAAGACTCTCCACGTCACAAAAGCTTCATATTGCATACAGATGCAAATGTTGACAAAAAATGTAAGCTTTGTTCTTTGAACCATGACCTGTATAACTGTGATAAATTTAAAAATATGCCTGTTAGAGAGAGGTATAATATTGTTAAATCTTTGAATTCATGTTTAAAATGCTTGAAACCAAACCATAAGGTATCACAATGTAGATCTAAGCATATTTGTTTTTGCAAAAAGAACCACAATCAGTTGTTACATTTTGTTAATGTAAAAAATCAGGAGATGCAAAACTTTGAGTCATCCCAACCAGACACCAGGCACCAAGATGACGTCATCGAACCAATTTGTTTTCAAAATTCTAGTATAAAAAATAATCAAAATAAAACTGATAGGAATTCTTTTAATTTTCCGAGTGCTCAAAACAACATTGTTCAAGGTCAGGTTTCGGGAGTGAACATGAGTGTTTCTGCTTCCCAGAAACATAAAAATGATATTATTTTATCGACTTGTATAATTTATGTTGAAAATTCTGTTGGGGAAAAAGTTCCTTTACGCGTCCTCGCAGACAGCGGGTCGCAAGTTTCTCTATTGAGTTCGAGCACGGCAGATTTCTTGAATTTGCGTAAATTAAAAACTGATATGTCGGTCTCTGGTTTGGGTGGTTCAAATGTTAATATAAAATCAAAAATCAAAGGAGTAATTTCAAATGGTTCTGGATCATATAAACGTGTTGTGGATTTTTATGTTGTACCCAAAATTACTAATATGATACCTGTTAATTCCTTTGATATTTCACATATTGTGTTTCCAAGCAATGTACATCTAGCAGACCCCACTTTTAATACTAGTAATTCTATCGATGCCTTATTATCAGCAGATATTTTCTTTGATATTTTGAGAGATGGTAAATACAAATTAGATAATGGTAATTTGATCTTGCAAAATACTGAATTTGGCTATATAATTAGTGGTAACACCTCGAGGTTCTCAAGTGGCTCATTGCATTGTGGTTTAATCACAAAAGACTTTGAAACTTTAAATGATACTTTAAAATCATTCTGGGAAATAGAAGAAATTGTACCCACCAAATTTGTTAGTGATGAACTTAAGAAATGCGATGAACATTTTTTGAAAACTATGGTGAGGGACACTAACGGACGTTTTTGCGTCGAGATGCCCATGAAAGACAATGACATTGAACTGGGGCAGTCAAAGTCTACTGCTATTCGCAGATTGGAATTGTTGAAAGACGTGCCCACGGAAAACAAGTTCCTCTTCAATGAAAATGATGAGTTAGTAAAGACCTTGGGATTGTCGTGGAGACCTAGAGAGGACACCTTCATGTATCAGATGAATTTGCAAGAGGTTCCAGTGACTATTACTAAAAGAACCGTCTTGTCATTTATCTCCAAATTGTACAATCCCCTAGGACTGCTTCAACCGATAATCATAAAGGCCAAAATAATGATTCAAAAAATTTGGCTATTAAAAATTGACTGGGATCAAAACTTGCCTCGTCAAGAAATTGAAAACTTCCAGAGATACGTGGCCGAGCTGCATCAATTGAAAGATTTGAAAATACCTCGGTGCATTTTACTGAAAGATTCTGTTGCAGTTCACTTTATTGGATTTGCAGATGCATCAGCCCAAGCTTATGGTGCATGCCTATACGTAAAATCTGAGAATGCCAATGAAACTCAGATAAGATTACTCTGTAGCAAATCTCGCGTCGCCCCACTCAAGATTTTGTCAATACCTAGGCTCGAACTGCTTGCTGCGACATTGTTGTCGAAATTGACCTCAAAGATTGTTAAAATTATTGATTTAGAATTTGATGAAGTTCATCTTTTTTCGGACTCGAAAGTTGTTTTGGACTGGATCCAAATGCAACCACACCTTCTAAAAGTCTTTGTGGCAAACCGAGTTTCTTTAATTCAAGAATTGACTGAAACCTTTTCCTGGCACCATGTAAAAACCAAGGAGAACCCAGCTGATTTGATTTCAAGAGGTGCAACTAAGTTGCAGCTTCAAGGCGAACTTTGGTGGACAGGTCCTTCCTTTTTGAAGGACAAAACTTTGAACTCAGACTCTGTCGTTTCGCAGAAAGACGACAACTTTTTCGAAGAACTTAAAAACCCTAATATTGTATACTCATTCATCACTCATGCAGGTTCATCTGTATTCCTTGATAATTGTTTAAATATTACAAATAGTTTTACTAAACTTGTTCGGATTGTGAGTTATATTTTCAGGTTCTATTTCAATTTTAAGTATCCTGATTCTAAACAGTCTGGTGTTTTCACAAATCAAGAACTGGAAAGAGCTACAGCTGCTTTAATTAAACCAGTACAAAAGGAAAGTTTTTTTGAAGAAATTAAATGTTTGGCTGCAGGTAAGGAAATTCCTACGACAAGCAAGTTAAAATTTTTAAATGTTTTCTTGGATGGAAAAGGTCTTCTCAGAGTTGGGGGAAGATTGGTAAATTCCAATATGTCACTTAGCTGTAAATTTCCAATTGTTCTACCTCATACTTATAAATTTTCCAAAATTATTATGTTGTACTATCACATAAAAAACTTGCATGTTGGCCCTCAGGCACTTTTATCCTTTGTTCGGCAGAAATTCTGGATTCTAAATGGCAGATCTCTAGCTCGTAAAATTACTCACGAATGTGTTACTTGCTTCAAAATTAAACCTAAACTTTGGGAGCAATTGATGGGTTCACTTCCAAGTGAACGTGTAAACCAAGGTTTTGTCTTTAATTGCTGTGGGATCGACTTCTAGGGCCCTTCTGTATTAAATATAAGGGGCAACGAAAGGGTGTTTATCATAAAATATATGTAACCATTTTTGTTTGTTTTGTTACCCGAGCCACTCATTTTGAAATTATTACGGATTTAACGACTGGCGCCTTTATAGCCACGTTAAAAAGGTTCTTTGCTCGACGTGGAATTAGCAAAACACTTTTCACAGACAATGCTAAAACGTTTGTTGGGGCTCAACGAGAGCTAAAAAGCTTGTACCAGATGGTATATGTAACCCAAATGAAGAGTTAGCAACATATTATGCATCAGAGAATATTAATTGGAACTTTTCTCCTCACAGAGCACCTAACTTTGGAGGGCTCTGGGAGGCGGGAGTCAAATCCTTTAAATATCATTTTAAAAGAGTTGTTGGAGATGCCAAGCTAACATTTGAGGAATTTAGTACTGTCATGAATCAAGTAGAGGCAATTTTAAACTCGCGCCCTATCTGTCCATTGTCTAATAACCCGGATGACTGTGAAGTCTTCACACCTGGTCATTTCTTAATTGGAAGACCTTTAAATGCTATTCCTGAGCCTAGTTTGATTGATTTAGAGATAAATAGATTGGATAAGTGGCAAAGGTTGACAAAAATGGTACAAATTATTTGGGTCAAATGGCATCGAAATTATCTTTCTAACCTACAGCAAAGAACAAAATGGTTAGTTAAACAAAACAATGTTAATGTAGGAACACTAGTGTTATTAAAAGAAGATAATATGCCTACGTGCAAATGGTGCTTAGGCAGAATCACGGAAGTCATACCTGGTTCAGATGACCTGGTACGTGTAGTGAAAGTAAAAATAAAAGATAAAATTTTGAAAAGGTCTATCAATAGCATCGCAATTCTGCCTGTAGCAAATTTAATATCCTCTGTATAATTGTATATTTTTCTTGCTTATTATTTTTGATATTTGTTGTATTTGTATTTGTTATTTTGATATTTGTGCATATTTTGAATTATTTAGCTTTGTATATTGTAAAAAATTGTGTTTATTGATAATTTGTAACAGTCCACTTCTATATTGATGTATGTTGAAATTTGTTATTTCAACGTGGGGCGGATGTTACGGACCATTGCGTCATCCCTTCTCACCTCACCCCTCTTGTACGGAGAAATGGAACAACCCCCTTTTTGTGTACTTTGTTTTTTGTTTCTTCTCTCTGTGTAGTTGTTGTTCGTTCGAGTTTGAATAAAGGAGTCGCAATGCATTGGTAAAAATTCGTTGAATCGTTATTTCGTGTTTAAAATTATTTCTGAGCCTTCGACGTATGTGCAAAGTTTG